>PVIA01007080.1:0-88054 GCA_004024845.1 Tonatia bakeri | reverse complement strand
TAAATATTTTGTTGTTTGAGATTGCAATGCTTTAGTCTTGATAAATCTGTGAAAGTGGCCTTAAACAAGTTATTCCATGCAGATAAACAGGAAAGTGAGGTAGCTATGTCACACTGTAATAACTATCTGACTTTTTGACAATTAAAATGCCCCTTTAAATTAATAAACGATGCTCTGCAGCGGCACGTGAGTGTCTATGGGTGTCTTCAGCTCGTTTGCTGAGGAAGTGGGAGCACCTTGCCAAGTGATAGAGTGGGGAATGGCTATGGGCTTATTTCTCACAACCGCAAGAATAACTTTTGGGGAGGGAGTTCACTCAGGGGCAAGGCAGAAAGCATGTGACTGCCTGAAGCCATATGCTCTTAATGCCTATTAGGCAAAAGATGAATAAATTGTCACAAAAAGGAAGAATATATATGTATATATGTATAGATGCACACATACATAAAATCTGGATGAGAATGTGATCACTCTCTTCTATTTTACACTTGCAATTTGGCAGGCCTCGTGAACACTTCCAGATTTGTTAATGTCAACCTTTTACGAGATAAAAATACACAATAAATACGGAAATGAGAGGCAAGTTTTGATAGAGAAAAACTGTTCAATAAGTATGCGTTATGGGCGAGATGTCTAATCCGGATATTATGAGCAGTTCTTGGCTTATCCTGGGAATCACTAGAGGTTATTTTTAACGGACCTTGGACGACCACCTACGACGCATCTTCGCCTCGGTTCACCCTCCCATCACGCGGGGCAGGCCCAGATCCACACACGCTCAGTAACGGCGGTGCGGGGCAGGCCCCCAGGCCATGGCTAGTCCCCGTAGACGCCGGTCCCCGTTTCCCTGGGAGCAAAGTTCTTCCCACCTCAGCAATATGACAGCCTTCGTTGTTATTCTACGTATTTTACACAAAGTGTTACCGATCTCATAGTGTAGGCCACACTGATAACATAAGTCTACCTCTAGACATTTCATACATGTGCACGCTTTTCTGATGGGAAGAAGCTAGGATGCAAGTGTCATTGTCACCATGGAGTCGTAATGACATCTGTGGAAAAATAAAAACCGGTTCGGGGAAGGCCTTAAAAGGCAGCATCCAAAAGTTTTAGTTTTCCATGTTTTGCTCCAAACTCTCTCCAGAAACAAATGACATCTCTTTGAGAAAAAAGTGCTTCTAGGATTTAGATGAATTCTCATAGCACATATGATACACATACATGTGCTATTTAGTTTACGTGTAAATTTTATGGAAAAAAGGAATCACTCAGGTGAATATTTTAGTCATTTTGGAACCCTAGCATTGTATGTTAAAACTCAAGCCCTAAATAAATTAAAGCCTCAGGGCCACAGCCGATAGAAGGGAGAAGTGTCGAGGTCTCCAGTCTGGCCCTGGGCCCTTTCACTCCATCGTTCAGTCTTTCGAATGACTCTTGACAGACACTCACAGAGCATAGCTCTGCTGCCAGGCCCCTGCATGTGCTAGACACAGCTACTGCTTCACTCTCCGTTCCAGTTCACAGGGGCAAACGGACAGTCTGAGAGGGATACTGGTGTCTGTCTGTGTGGTGTCTACCTATCTGCTGCGAGAGTCATACCGAATTACCTCCAGTTCGTTTTTCTGTTAGTTATCTCAAGGTGACCAAAATCACGAGTTGCATTCCTGTGTGAGGCTTTCAGGTTCTTTTGCTTATTTGCTCAAGTTCACCCTGACAGCCAACTCCTGCAAGGCCTCTTCAGGCCGCTTGATGGGAAAGGGGAAAGGTCAACAACCTTCACTATGGCGGGGGGTGGGGGGTAGGGGTAGGCAGGTTTACAGTTGTTCCAGGGAAATCAATACAAGAAGAACAGATCAAAACTCCAGAAAAAGAACTAAACGAAATGAAGATAAGCAACCTATCACACACAGAGTTCAAAACACGGGTCATAAGGATGCTCAAGGAACTCAGTGAGGACCTCACCGCACAAAAAAGATCCAGTCAGAACACAAGATACACTAATTGAAATGAAGAACAAGTTAAAGGGAGTCAACAGTAGGTGGATGAAGCCGAGAACCAAATCAATGATTTGGAACATAAGGAAGCAAAAAACAACCAATCAGAACAACAGGAAGGAAAAGGAATCCAAAAACAAAAACAAAAAACCGAGGATAGTGTAAGCAGCCTGTGGGACAGGTTTAAGAGTCCCAACATGTGCATCATAGGGGTGCCAGAAAGAGAAGAGAGAGAGCAAGAAATTGGAAATCTAGTTGAAAAAATAATGAAAGAAAACTTCCCTAATTTGGTGAAGGAAACAGATATGCAAGTCCAAGAAGAACACAGGGTCCCAAACAAGATGGACAGGGAAAGGCCCACTCCAAGACACATCACAATTAAAAAGCCAGAGGTGAGAGAGAAAGAGAGGACCTTCAAAGCAGCAAGAGAAAAGAAGTTTGTCACCTACAGGGGAGTCCCCATAAGCCTGTCAGCTGATTTCTTGAAAGAAACTTTGCAGGCTGGAAGGGACTGGCAAGAAATATTCAAAGTCACAAAAAGCAGAGACCTACAGCCAAGATTGAAAGAGCTTCCGAGACAAGAAAAAACAAAGGGAGTTCATGATCACCAAACCATTATGATATGAAATGTTAAAGGGACTTATTTAAGAAAAAGAAGATCAAAACTATGAACAATAAAATGGCAATAAATACATACCTATTAACAGTTGAATCTAAAAAACAAACTCAGCAAACTAGAAGAACAGAGAGACTCATGGGTGCAGAGCGGGTTCTAGACGGGAGAGGGCTGTGGGGAAATGAGTGGAGAGGGGAGGGGAGTAAGAAGTACAATAGGTAGTTACAGAGTAGCCATGGGGTGTAAGTACAGCACAGGAAAGGGAGTAACCACAGAACTCATACACATGACCCATGGACATGAACAATGGTGGGGGGATTGCCTGAGGGAGTAGGGGGTGCTGGGTGGAGGGGGGCAAAGGAGGAAAAATTGAGACAACTATAACAGCATAATCAATAAAATATAATTTTTTAAAAAGGAAGTCAGAAAAAACACAATAATTAATCAATAGTAATGTCAGAATAAACTCCGTACTTCACGTACTCATAACTGTAAACCTACTTTTGCCCCACCCTGTATAAGAAAGTCTGAAAGAAAAATAATTCAAAAGGGTTTGCCATATTATTGACTATATTCCCTGTGCCGTACACCTAAAACTAATATAAAATGATATTGAATGTCAACTGTAATAGGAAATACGGTTTTTAATTGAAAAACAAACAAAAAGTTCTGTTGGAGGTGAGTCCACGTTACCGATGACACCGCAGTGGAAGGATATAAAAGCCGTTACGGATTCAAAGACGTAAAACTCAATAGACTTCCATTTAAACACTCAACGAGATGTTGAACTTCAGCGGGAAAGATATTAAAAATAACATACAAACAAGATATTTGGATTTGTAAGGCTGAACACGTTCTTATTGTTGAAACACAGAGAAGTGTATAAAAAATAAATTCCCAGGGAAAACCACACCGCTTAGGGAGATAAAGGGATTGATCTGAGAGAATAGGTTGTAAAGAAAGAAAACTTATCTACTCAGAAAGAGTGAAAACTCATCATATGAGTACATAAAACAAATAGAAGTCTTTTTTCAGGATAAACAGATGGGAGGCATAAAAGTAATCTTTTCTCATAAATCACGGTATCACCAGTCCAGGAAACATCCTCTGAATATAGAGGGACAGCACATTTGGTAGAAATTTAAAAAAATATATTTCTTCCCACAGCAAGAAGCTCCTGGGCGTGCATTTGCTGAAGGTCTGAGTTGGTTCAAGAAGCCCTGGAGAAACCCACGCCCCGAGCTTCACTCTCGGCAGTGGAAGGAGCAGAGAGGGCGGGGACACACGTGTCAGCCACACTCTTCTCTGCAAGGTGTCCAGCCTGTGGCTCTGCATCTGAACCCGTAACACAAGGGAGGGACCACCAACTCCACCAGGCAGGAGGAAGCAGGGAGCGCACAGAACAGGCTCACGAAGCCCGTCACCCAGGCAGACCACCCCTTTTGTCTCCATCACACGTTTGGTAACAGTTCGAATCATCGCTACCCCATTGTCTTTTATCCTCCTTCTCAGTCCCTCCTTTAAAGTTACATTTAACTAATTTAACTTTTAAAAAGGACCGATTTTCTCTCCACTGACAAAGAGCTCCCCGGCAGCCTATGAACGGACAGGAGGATGCCCTCGTGCTCTATGTCCTGTCATCCTGACTCGCTGTGTTTCAAAAGATAAACGGGCGAGAGTTAAAGAATGTTTGCCGTTACTCGACGTCCAGCAGGACTAATTCTGCAGAGGCATTTCTACTTAACTTTCAGAAGCCATATCTATTAGAAAATCAGAACGGTTACTAATACACGGCCCGTGGCCCACGCTGTTCAAAAGATAAACACCCAGAGAAGCATTCAGGGGCCGTGAAGTCATTAAAATCCGGAATCGTAAGACCTCAGGTCCCATTTCCTAGGCGGCACGCAGGCGCAGGCCCACCCGGCGGGGAAGTAATTATTGCGCTCTGGGGCCCCCGCGGAGGAAGCCGTTTGGGCCACCCCGCGCCCCGCACGCGGAGGGGCGTTCTTTGCTGAGCAACACGGTTTCCCGGCAGTATCACGCGCTTATATGTTCTATGGGAGCACATTTACCCAGGACCCATGGTAATATCATCCACTCGACGACGGTTGGTGGCGGCCCTTGCCGGTTCAAGTCTGACCTGTCGATGTGCTGAGAGGCCAGCAACAGCAGAAACAAAAACGTCAGATAGGACGCCGTGTGGCAGATGAACTTGATGAAGGGCTTTCGGATGAACAGTCCCAGAGGGCTCTTGGGAGCAATCAGGTAGCACACGGAGAAGACGGGGAAGAGCAGGCCTATGACGAAGCAGGTGACCATCTTCACGGCCCAGTGTCTCCGCCGCCACCCGGGGAACTCGTCGTACCAGCGGGACGCCAGCAGCTGTTGGCAGTTGGGCTGGGCTACAAACTGAACGGGGGAAAGGAAGAGGAGTCGTCAGTGATGCGTGGGAAGGCTGCGGCTCGTAGCAGTCTGACTATGCGCTGGGCAACGCTAGGTATTACCGTCACGGCATCTGCGGTCAGTTCGCACTAACACGGATGTGTGGGCACACACGTGTGTCCATACATACATCTGCACAATCACCTGCAGTTTTACACGCAACATAGAATACTTTTCCCTTTCAGCGTATTACGGAGTATTGCAACCGTGACAACTTATAAACATTGATGGATTATGTAACCTAATTTTAACTAAAATAGAGTCACAAAGTTGGGGATTAATTTTTAAAGATTTCTGTGAGAAATCTGCATTCCAAAGATAGTACTTTGAAAGAAGGGAAGGGCAATAAAATAAGGAGTGAACTAATTAAGTTTTCATCAGCCTTCTTAAAAGGTTCAAAAGCAATTAAGATGTAATCATATCTGACAGCACATTGGCTGAACAGCTTGAGATTGGTCACAAAGACTGGTTGGTACCCTCCAGATTCCGTCTTCCACAGACTATACTGACCCACAACCCTCCTGGCCCTGTCAGGTTCAAAGAATCTCCTATCCAGTCATCAAACCACCTGACTACTTGCCCTGGACATGTATGTCAAGTTCAGATTTGCAGGTTGGGGTTCAAAGCATATCCCTAGGGAGGGCACCAGCCACTCTTCGGACGTCTACCAATCCAGGAGGGAAGATGACGAATGCCATCTGGCAGCGCTGGTGAGGCGGGGGCAGGATCCAACTTCTTAAATCATTTCTGGGCCTGGATTCAAAATCAGTTTGGCAACTGAGCTGGAATGATGAGTGGGCAGCAATGGGAAGTGGAAAACACAAAGGCAAAGGAAATAAGGTGGGTGGTGAAAAAGCAACATTGCATACATTAAACCATTGAACTTGGCAAACAAGCGAAACCCAAATTAGGTGGTGGGAAGGAGGAAGTCAATCGATCGATGTTGTGAATTCTTTGAAAATCACAAAGGGCAGCAGCTGGTAGAAATTCCACATCCACTCACCAATGTTCCTCTTCGGGGTGCCAATGAAGAATCATTTTAAGCTATCAAGAGAAATAGAGGAAAAACGCTGCCAATCATTTCTAGGTGGCTACCTAGAGGCCTTCTTAAAAATGAAGACAGACGTGAAAGCAGAATGTTATATAGTGTTTAAGGGGCCACCATTTGGCTGCTGGCCGTAGGGGAACAGAGGTGAGTGTGGGAGATGGAAAACTGCAGAGAGTTTGGTCTTAATCTTGACCTCCCCGCCAATGGGCTGGTTCCCCTGAAGAGCCACCAGCGCTTTCTGC
Source organism: Tonatia bakeri (assembly GCA_004024845.1). Classification (NCBI taxonomy): domain Eukaryota; kingdom Metazoa; phylum Chordata; class Mammalia; order Chiroptera; family Phyllostomidae; genus Tonatia; species Tonatia bakeri. The sequence goes on along the minus strand of PVIA01007080.1, from coordinate 81,712 downwards.
GCTGGGAGGGGCGTGTTCCGAGCCCGCTGTCACCCAGAGCCTCCGGGTCTAGGGCTGAGCTCTGCTGCACTGTCTCCACTCGGACAAGGACCCGGGAGAGAGCAGAGACTCAGCGGGAGCGACTACTAGCTTCTCCCGCGAGGTGGAAGGACGTAGTTCCTCTTCCTGGAATGTGAAGACCACTCATTTCTGAGAACATTAAATTGTACGAGACCCTGCAAAACAGGGTCTGCTCTGTGCCCTCGTTTCCGAATCAGCAGCTGATACCACGGGGCAGAGTCTTTCCTCCGCCCGGCGGGTTTATACACAGAAGTAGTCGAAGGGACGAGTTCTATCTGCTCCAGGAGTGTCGGATCCCACAAAGCAGGGGGTGTTTAGCTCCCGCCGCAGGGGCAGGAAGAAAATCATCTTTTTTCATGCTCCCTAAACTCTCCGCTTCCCTGAAAGCAGCAGCTCCTCAGACTCTGGGCTCACACATCTCCAAGGCTCAAAAAATAATACTCGGTTGTTACTTATCTGTGTGATGAGGTTGGGACAAAATCAACCAGTCGACGACGTAGTGGGAAACAGCACGTGTTTAGGGAAGGGCCGAGCCCACACTGTCACCGGCCCGGCAGTGCAGGCAGCAGAGGCGGGTAGTGGACACATCAGCCCTCGGCAGAGCCGAGGGGCAGACCCGCCCTGTGCACTTGCCCCCCGCACGTACTGTCACTGGCCCAGAGGGGAGCAGAATGAGGAGGAACGTACCTGTGAAAAGGGGCCGTTCTGTGGGGTTGTTTTCCACCCCTTCTCCCTCCTCACTCACCAAACTGTCCCTGCGGCTGGACCCTCCCTCCATCCACCCTGCCTCATGTCTCACAAGGATTACCGAATAACGGGCTCCCTCTTTCTCTCACTTTAAAAAAAAAATTTATTGATTTGAAAGGGAGAGAGATTTATTTCACTTACTGATGCATTCCTTGGTTAATACTTGGATGTGCCCTGACCGGGGATCGAACCCACAGCCTTGACATATGGGCACAACACTCTCTCTCTCTCTTTTAAAAATGACCTGCATGATGTTCTTCAGAAGGAGGGATGTGTCACTCCCTCTCTCCTCATCAGTGACAGATTCTGCTTGCTACCAGTTCAGGGTGCTTGTTCACGTCCTGCTGCGTCTTTCTTTAGGACGGCACCCTGAGTTATTAACGTGCATCTCAGGGTGTAAGGCCAGGTCACGAAACCTGCGTGAAAAATGCCTTAAAAATAAGGAATGCGCCAGGTACACCGGGGCCTGCACGTCAGAAACCAGCCCTGCAGCACCAGCACGAGCTCCCCAGAGGAGCAGGCCTGCAGTCCCGGGCAGCGCACCCGTCCGGGCCTGGCCCCGGCACTGCTGTCTTGTGAGCGCGGAAGTATCTGGTGCACGGGCAGCACCGCCCTTCGGCCCCCGAGGTTTCACCGAAGGACAGTTGTTCGCTGTGCTGGCGTCCGAGGGCCTCCATACACAGTGTCGTAAACTGGGCGGCGGAAAACAGCAGGGGTTTAGTCTCTCTTTATCACCTCCCAGTTATGGAGGCTTCAAGTCCAAAGTCAAGGAGCGGGTGGCGTCATGCTCCCCCCCAGCCCCTGGGTGGAGCCCCCCAAACCCGAGCTAACCTCCAGCCAGAGGCCCCTGGCTCGAAGCTGCAGCATCTCACCTCTGTCTCTGCTGTCACCGCTCTCTCCCCACACAGCTCCCTGCGCACGACCGTCTCTGATCTGGCAAGGACACCGGCCACCCTGGATCACGAGCCTGCCCCACTCCAGGGTGACCTCATCTGAACTACTTTTATCTGTGCGACCCATGACCCTGTTTCCAAATGTGGCAGAATTCTGGGTTTCTGGGGTTAGGAGCTTAAGGGTTCGTCTTGGGGGCACATAATTCAAACCATGGCACGGACACTCACTCGTGTTCCAGTAGCTCCCCAGGATGTAGGTGTGGGTTGTACAGGTTTCATAAACATTGCTATTTCCAAAGCATTAAATGTATTTCAAGTCCACAAATAATTTTCTAAAGCCCTGCCTTCCACTCCACGTTTAATTTCCCTCCCTCTCTCTACTGTTTTCTTTTTTCTTTCTCATGAGGACTGATGATAAATGATGCCCGTTTAAGATTTTCTGAGAAAAGAAGGCCCTCCACACAAAACCTTCTCCCATACCAGTCTGCTACTGTGATTAAATCTTTTTCCTACGGGCTTTCTGGAAAAGGGTATATTTTAACCGACATAAATTATTCAGCTGCTGAGGCAAGCAAGGCATTAAGAATCCACACAGTTGGTACCTAGTTAAACTACAGCTTTCATGGGATGGAATTTGAAAAATGAAGTTCGGGGGGCTGGGAAAATGAAAGGTGTGAAACCTTGATCGGGCTGAACCCTGAGGGAAGAATTCTAAGGGCGCGGGGGGGGCAGGGAGATACGCAGGTGCTGGTCTGAGGAAGCACACCTGGGAGCAGTAGGTGACAGGAAGTTCCAACGGAAGAGGAACTGCGGCTACCTAGACATTTGCCTGGTTTGGCCATGCTCCTGAGCTTACATTATCAGCCAATGTTTTTTTCTATCAGAAAACGATCACCTGAAAGTCACACAGATACAGATAACGAGAGTCCCTGGCATGCAAAAAACTAGGTTGTTTAACCCCAATTCTCTCTGACCATGTGTACGTCAACTATCCAAACACCAGAAGAAGAAACCAACTCAAATTTTTAGAAATGGACTCAAGGGTTGAACAGATTCCCAAGCACATGAAAGATGCTCAGTGTCCCTTGTCCCTGCGGACGTGCAGGTGAAAAGCACAGGCAGATGCCACTACGTGCCCATGGGCACGCGTACCACGGCAGACTGTGGTACGCGTTGGTGGGAATTTAGGGAAACTCAGCTCTCATCCATTGCCCCTCAAGGTGTAAATGGCCAATCTCTTTGTAAATAATTTTCAGGGTTTTTTAAAAAAATTAAACCTATACCTACCATAAAATGGACTCATTTGGATCCCAGGCACTTACAGTTATTTGTATGGAAACTGATACAATAATTAATAAATAATAACACAGAGAAAAAGAAAAGAAGGTATATGTCTCTTCAAAGACTTGTACGTGAAGGTCATCATAGGTTGGAGGCAACCTCCAAAAACAAGGACAATTCAAGTGTCCGCCGAACAGTGAGCAGATAAACCAAACGCGGTGTGTTCACACTGTGAGCGATTACGCAGCAATAAAAAGGGAAGGAATGACTGGCAGGCACGCAGGGTGGAATCTCGGAGTCATTACAAGTGAAGCAGGCAGGGGAGGAAGAACGCCTGCTGTGTGACTCCATTTACACGCACTCCAGACACCGCACAGCCGCCCGCGGCGGCAGCGGGCAGAGCACTGGGGCCCGGGAGGGGCGGGTGTGCAGAGAGAGGTCATCCCAGGGCGAGGAAGCTGTGGGGGTGAGAGGTGCACCCACGCTGTTGATGGTGGCGGGCGGTTGCCCACGTACTCACTGCGAATACACACTGCGAATACATCCAGTTTATGGCATGCCCCTTGTGCCTCCATAAAGCTGCTTCGAAACGTCCCAAATTTGCTGGAGTCATACGCACGTTCAGGATGATGTATTTGCCTGAACCTGTTACCCATGTTATCACGTGGGCCCGTTCCTCTCCTGTTCATCTCGTTATTTCGTGGCCACAGCCTTCTTGGGTCAGATCGGCCGGAGACAGCACCCTCACATCAGAAGGCACTGTCACAGGGCTAAGCTCGGAGGGCAGGTCTGCTTTCTGCCCGAGCTGGCAGCCTCGGAGCCTTGCTCCCCCACTCCCACACCTCGTGCACCGCAGGCTGAGGGGCGGGGCCTCGCCGGACGCAAGTCTCACTGTGTCTCTTTCCGCTCCGAAAGTCTGGCCGCTGTTTCACAGTCCCCAGGCAAGGGCCTAGGTGGCAGGCGAGACCTCTCCTCAGGCCCTTCCTTGACCAGCCAGCAGAGCCGTCCTTCAGGTACCCCACATTCCAGGACATTCTGACCACGGCTGGGCCTTTCCCACTGTTGTCAGTTTGCAGTTGCTAACAGCTTCGCCTGGAATCACCCACCCCCTATTTTCTCAAAAGGAATCCCTCCTTGTCCTCAGACTCGGACTCGGCCTCTGACGTTCCCGGGCACGCTCAGGGCCTCTGGTTTTTCTTCTCGGTACTGGCAGTGTCCTTTGAACACACCTTACAATTACACTCACTCTCCTTTTCTCCCGCATTTCGCTCACGCGATACAGCAGGCTATTGTACAGGGGTCTGTCTGCCTTCCCGGGCTGGCACGGGCGTGTCAATGAGTGTGCACACAGTCGACTTAACTGTGAACATTCTTAAGGCTAGGGGCCCATGTAAGCAGGAACTAGTCGTTCCCGTAAGTTCCACAGAAAAGCCCCCGTTGAAGTCATTAACGTCAGCAATGAGAAGGACACTTCACACTCTGGTCCTTGTTTCCAGAAATTACAAAATTAGCTGCTTCTGTTTCTTCCTAACGCAGCGATTTTCTGCCTCTTCCTTCTCATGGCACATAAACTAATTACTAAATTCTGTGGCATGACAAAAACACATTTTTTGCTGATCTGACAAAAAATAGGTATAATTTTTATTCATTCACACTGGATGGCTATTGTGTTGACTGGTGTCATTTTTTAATGTGACGGTCTGAGGGAAAGAGGTCAGGGTCCCTGATTAAATACTCAGGAGTTGCATGTCTTGAAGATTCTTGCGGGTTGACAATTGCTGTCCTAATGTCACATGAAACAGCCCGGCCGGTCCCTCGACCCCCACTGTGCTGTCTGGGTGCAGGTGGAGAAAGCCGTCTCGGCCCAGACTTGCCGTCGGTGCTCAGAAACTATTAAAACCAAGTTGGTCTCGGAAAACACATCTTTAGACAAGGAGCATGGAGGAGAGTGCCTCAAGGGGTTGCCAAGGAAAAGCAGTTCAGAGCAACGCAGCCAGCTCCGCTGGAGCCCCTGAAAGGGGGACGAGTGAGGTGACAGGTGCAGCGTGGAGCACTGTCTGATCCTCACAAGACGGCTTTGAAGGAAGAGGACAGAAACACTCTTCCCTCTGGGCCATCAGGGACGTGCGAGTCTGAGGAGAACTGTAAGAATGATAGATCGACCTCAAGGAACTTGTTTCCTTGATAAAACTATCGATGACGCCCAAAACTGGTAGGAAATACCGATGTGGGGCTCGTCCAAGGAAACGCCGATGTTAACGTACATACGTATAAAACACTCGTCTTTTAAAAAATCACTTTTAGTCTCCACACAGAGGATCAGCATTACTCACTACTCGCATCGAACTGAAACAGTCTGAAAGGAGACTCGAAGCTTCGTTCTCCATGTTGCTGTGAACAGGTGGGACGCACCAGACTCCACAGGCACTCGGCTGAGGCGGCTCACATTTCTGGCTTGAATTCTCAGTACTTGGTATCGCTCTGTTCCAAGATACCCGAACTGCATTTTATCAATTCATAAATTTCCGTAATACAATCTGTTTGGAGATTGGGGGTTGTCTGGAAAGTTTTTTCATGAGTTGTCTTTAAATATCAGAAGATGTGAACATCATGTTCAGGACATTGCTGTGCATTTATCATCTGATTACAAAGCCCAAGGCAAATTCTAGAATAAGCCTGGTGTTCGAACATTCTAAAAGAGTTCAACTTCTATTAGTTTTCCAGGCCAGCACCAGTAACCAGTCTTGTCCCCGCCCCTCCCACGCCCACCCCACGCCACCAAACCTACCACGGCGTGACCCAGGCGGTCCTGGGGACGGAGAACAGCTCCCCTGGGATCGAAGCCGCAGACCTGCTTCCTTCGAGGCAGAACCAAGACCGGAGCCACCTGCCTTTCCCTGGGAACGGCTGGTCGTGAGATGGAAATAATTCATACAAGGTCACAGCACACTAGACTCGCCGTACTCTTTCACATGCGTTTAAGAAATGAAGACGTGATGAGGGTCGGTGAGTGACGGAGGTTTGGGGCCAGAGGGGAAGGACCTGTGTGGTTCCCCGTGGGTGCCTCCCACAACCCCGGTCTTTGGGCCACGGCTCCCGACCTGTGCCATTCCGAGAGCGTGAAGGGCGAGCTGTCATCCTGTCCTCAACCTTCAGAGCAGCTGCACCCCCCGCCCCACAGTGGGGATTCCATCTTTGGGTTTGGACAGGAGCCTTCTATGCTTGACAGTAGACAAAGCCACAATCTCAGCGTAACAAAGATCGTGGTAACTACACAGAACGCCTTTCTTCAGTGCCCAGACTTTCAGTGGAAACAAATAAAAGCCATGGGGATGTTTACAAAGGTGTGAGAAATTCTTGCTAAATTCTCCCCTCGTGGTGGAAAGTCCATTTGAGAGCAAACAGACCTCTCTGCTTCATCTCATCTGGACATATCATGGCCAACTTTGAGTAACTGTTTCACCGCCTCCAAGCATTCATCATGCGGTTTTTGGTAAATCATCCATATGAGAAATACAGTCAAAATATTTACTTATATTTCAGTCAGGATAATTTTACTTTACCCATGGTTGAAAGCTGAAGACAGTTTGAACTTTCTTCTGTTACTAAATTCAGCCAGACCGCACTATTCTGGGCATTGCTGCAGGTACCTCGCTCCCCAACCCCAGAGTAACTCAGCCGTCACAGCAGGGGTTCGAGGAGGGGGCATTTTCATCTCTGTTCCCAGGATTCAGCAACAGTAAGGTTAATCAGAAGTCCTGATTCCCAGTACCTCATTTCACTTATTAAGTTAGCTGAACATTAAAAAGCTAACGGTCCAAACAGTGGCAAAGAAACTTCTTCTTTCTCTACATAAATAAGTGGCAACCAAGTAACCTCTACGTCCTCACCCTGTTGAAAATAGCTCATCTGGCGAAGGGTTGGGGAAGCTTTTATATTAAAATTCCTTGCAATCGACGTCTTCTCTCAATTTCATTTTCACCACAATCATCTCCGTCATGCCTGTGCAAGTCACGAGTCCCCGTCGAGCATGAAACGTACACCCCCGACTGCAGCCGTGCCCGAGAGGTGATGACCCCCCCCAGCGGCTGCGGGGGCAGAAAGCACCGGGTGGGGGAAACACGGCGAGTCTCTTCTGCAACCTTGACCTCAACATGTGGCTAAGTGCCTAAATACTGAGAATCCTGAGCGGAGGACCTGGAATGTCATTCACTCAACGTCTAAGAGGCAAGAGCACCTTCTGGCAGAAACGCCAACGGCCAGATGCTGCCCAAACACCCAGATGGGAAGAGAGTACGAAACACCCTAAGGATCTGTCAGCCGCCCCGAGGAGGTGTCAGACAAGCAGAAAGCACAGGCAACCTTGTCTGGTCAGAGTCCAGAATTAACATTTAAAACAACATCATAACTAATCAGTAACCACTGTAGGACTCCCAATTAACTGAGGAAGGCCAAACTTTGCACGTGCAGCGACTGGGAAATGCAACTTTATTCCTCTCCCTTCACGCACACATTCCAAGCACCGGTGGCCCGTCCCCACAGGGCGCCCTCCTGGCTGAACCTGCCCAATCACCACGCCCACCGCCTTGGCCTCCGGCGGCCTTCCGGGCGAGAAAGAAGCACCTCTCACCGACCGTGGTGGCTCTTCTCTAGACAAACGCGGATCAGCATCAGTGAGAAGAAGCACCTCTCTGTGGGTGGATCTATCTCTACCTCCGTACTTTTGGAGGAACACAGAGATTTATACCTCCCATTTGCTATTATTTATCTCTGCCTCCACAATGCTTTGCATAGTTGCTGGTACAAAGAAGATTCTTGAAAGCATTTTTAGAATGAACAGATAAGATAGGAACAGCAACACCAGAAACGCACACCTCGTCCGCTACCTTTAAAACCGTGCCTCCGTTTCTGTAGGACCGTGGCGCTGCTGTGCAGCAGCGGGAAGAGGCCGGTCTCAACAGACGGCCGAAAGCTGAAGAAAGAAGTGCAAACAGTGAGACGTTCCCACTGGAGGGGTCACGGATGCCTTGTGGCTTCCCCACTCCGTCCTAGGAATGAGGAAGAAAGTGATTTTCCCAGCAAATAAGTATGGCCAACGTGTGTGCTAAAAGATTATTTAATTTTGCTGCAAATTAATACTGATTTCTTACTCTTGTTGGATTATCAGACTCTACTTTCTCGGTTGGGGTAAATATTGAGATAAAACACTAATCCCTGTATTAAAATACATATGGGACTTGGGGCGACAACAAGCTGAGTATTGATGATGATGTGTGCATTTTAAAAGGCAAAGCACAAATGATAAAGTAAGGGAACCATGCACAAAACCTCTTTATTTGGTAACTGGTTTTAGTTTTAAAAGAAGCTGTTTATTTCTGTTTTTCAGATCTTGAGAGGATATGTTACTGCTCTCACTCCCAAGAAAATGTAGTTCATAAATATCTTCACTCCTATTTCTTAACTGCGGTAAAATTGATTTTATAGCTTTGGTGTGGCAATTTTTTTTTTACATCAGAGAAAAAGACAGTTTAGAACTAGAACTATCAGACGATTGCATCCCACCTAAACATGCTACTGAAGTGCACGTCCCCCTCACCGACCCCTTTACGCATCCGCCGGTGGCTAACCTTCCTCGTGGGTCTTGAACTTCTCTCCTCTGCAGGGTAAACATCCGTATGACAGGGATATCTGGCTCTGGATTTCACTAGTTATGGATTTTCTTAAAAAAATTGTTGTTGAATTTACTGTGTTCATTGGTTAATAAAGTTATATAGGTTTCAAGCGTAAGCGACGGATTCTTCAATCAGCAAGGAAGCGCCTTATTCGCCCGGCTGCTGTGACCGAACGCCACAGGCAGCGTGGATTATAAACAACGAGCGCTTATTTCTCTCGGTTCTGGAGCCTGCCGAGTCCACGATGAAGACGCCCGCAGGTCCGAGGCCCCCATTTCTGACTCGGACAGACACCTCTTCCCCGAATCCTCGCGGGGCAGAAGGGGTCTCTTCTCATCAGGGCACAGATCCCATGCCTGAGGGCTCCGGCCTCCTGTCCTCGCGCCCCCAGAGGCCCCGCCACCCACGGCATCACACTGGGGTTCAACCTGTTGACTGCCGGGTGGGGCAGGGCAGAATATCCAGTCCACAGTGGGGGGAAAGTAAAGGAAAAAGGCAAAGGAGTTTTGGAGAGAGACTGACTGTGACTTTGACATCAAGGTAGTGGCGTGAGAAGTGACTTTGCAGGGTTTGAGCAATGCTCAGAAACACGCACGTAGCTGTTCTCTCCCACAGCGAGTGGAGGGAGATTTTACACTCTGCTGAACTGAGATTTTATTTAAAAACTCTGCTCACAAAAGAACCATAAACAGTCTCTTGGGAACAAATGAATTCTCAGGTCAGTGTTCTAGAACAACATCACATGGAATCCACGGAGATGAAGCAGCACCTTTGGTTGGAAGCTGCGTGCGTCTCACTGGAAGTTCGATTCCTGTCGTTCAACCGCGAAACCTTCTGTCATGTCATGCAAATTCACGAGCACAACAGAGCCGTCACATCGACTATTGTCACAGTGAACTGAATGGCTGATCATAGTAACAGGGACTTCGAGGGAGGAGAGAACTTCTCTGCGGCGTCTTCTGAGAGCTTAGAGGGCCGGCCACAGCACTCCGAAAGGCCTCGGCCCAGCCCCCACGCTGCGGTGACCATCAGGTCGTAACTTTCCTCAATTCGAATTCACTGATTAGGTATGGGAATAACGACCCCCTGGTTCCAGCTCAAACATGACTAAATCCTGTGACACTTTAGCTTTTTCCCCGAGGATTATGCAGACCCGAAGAAGCAGATCGCTCCAGAGTCGATCAACGCAAACGACACTTGCGTTATTTTCCCCACCGCCCCAGACGGCGTCTCCCTGCGAGCTGTGGCACGCATCCTTCAGAAGGAGACCGGAGCACCTTCCCCCGTTTCTTCACACCGGTCCCACCTGAGACGCTTGGCTCACTGCACTTGCCGTTCACCTTGCTTACAGACGGCCACTTCCTCCATCAACCCGATGGGCGCCGAACACGTGATTTAACATTAAAAAGGGGCGAAATTAATTTCCATAGATGTCATTTAATCGAAGGACTCGGGCATCTGATCTTGAAATGTACGCCATTTAAAATTCATTGGCGACACGCTTCTCATCTTTTTCGTTTGTGCCAAGCCTCGGAGAGCGGGCGGGCCCTGGACACCGCCGTGAGGGCCCACGGCGTTTCGGCGGCCCCACGCGGCCGGCAGCTGCTGCTGACGACGCAGCTCCTGAGTTTTTCAGATTGTACGCTAATAGATGCCTTCTGAAACTCTGACAGGGTCACTGAGCGCTGACTGTGGAGAGGAGTAATGTTGTTGTTTCAGCGGCTGTTAAGTCACCTGTCTGTTCCAGAGGGAGGTGACTGCACCTACCTCCCTGTCTGCCCTTGTCTTTAACTGGTGACAAGCGGACAGGCCAGCACGTTTAACTATTTCCACATGTTTCCTCCGCTCCCTCCCCCCAGGGCCACTCAGGGCCACTCTGCATCCTCTCCCCGCCGCCGTGCATCCCCTCCTTATAACGCTCACGGTAAGAGATGACTGGGGGGTGGTCCATTAGATTTCAGAACGGCAGGTCCAGTTACACCGTCTCCCTTCGAGGGTGTGCCTTGGAGGCAGAGGTCCCCATCTAGACAATGAGACCTGCTCCCATGTGTTCCTCCTGTGACCTGACCCGGAAGCAGTGCTCTGGGGTCAGTAGCTCTTATTTTAAGGTGGAAATAACACCGGTGGTTGAGTCCATCAGTCGTGACATCTTTGCACGTGATACTTCGCGCAGAAAATCGGATTCCTCGCCTCCTTGCTGAGGTTCCCTTCAAGAGCGTGGGAGGGCTGTTTGGCTTTGACTTGGGGGCACCTCCTCCGTGGGTCACCTGGATAGAGGGCCTGCTGAAGGGAGACTTGGGGAACCAATCGGCCCTGGGGGGGGTGGTGAGGGAAGACAGGGTGAGGGGCTGGAGTGAGTGGGAGGAGGCTGAAGGGTGTGGCCTGCGTGCTGGCAAACCGCTCAGACGCTCAGGGCCTTAAAATGCCAGATGCCTGGGTTGTTGTTTACCTGCTTTTATTTCCCCAAGGAGAAAGAAAGAGATGATGTTTTCTTTTCTAACATTTGCGATGCACATGATTGAAAAAACTGAATTAAAAAAACACCATCACACTCACACTTTGATCTGCCACTGTGTCAGACTCACCAAGATCTATCTTTCTCAGAAATTAAGGTGGAGGGGGGCAGTACTTCAAAGATCGTCCACCCTCACCTTTTCACTTCACACCCAGGAAGCTGAGGTCCCCGGGGGTCGGATGGGTTTTCCAGGACGGCAAAACTGGGCGGAGTTAGGTTCCCATCAGATGCCATGCGGAGCGGGTCAGTGGGTGAGAGCTGGGGGCTCAGGACTGAAGTCAACCCCCAAATGAAGCCCAAGTGTCCGGCTGTGGTCCCAGCGCAGCCCTGACAAGTTCCGGGTGCCGGCACGAGCACTGGCACCACTGCGTACCTCCTGGAAGCTTTAATGTAGACAATGAAAGACATAAACTCAGAAGTACTAGTTTAACCAAGGTCTAAAATTTAGAAGCACTGAAAGCTAAGCATTCGGTTCCGCAGTCCTGGCTCTGAGATCAGAAGGGTTTTCCCTTCCTTCCTCCTGATTCCACGTGTCCCTGAGATCGGCGAGACTCCGCTTCTCACGACCTGGATACCTAACGGTCCCTCCGAAAAGAAATGAGTGTTCACAGGGCGTGCCCTCTAAGACTTCCTGGGTGTTTTCTGAAGAGAGTTAGAAGAATGTCTCGGGCTCAAAGGACTGAGGAAGAAGAGCAATTTTATGTGGGATGCGATGCAGTGGTTTGGGGGAAAAGTGAAGCCAGACAGAAAAAAACCAAACATATATATTTGGGTCTTCCCCGCTTTTCTCGAACTTTCCAGAGCGTAAGTTCTCAGGGGCCAAGTAGAGGAACCCCTTATCGATCTGAGGATGACGGGGCAGTTCTGTCCCCGAGGAAGAGCTGCTCTCCAGGTGGGGAGAGAAATGCACTTTCCACGCAGCGGTCACGTTCGGGGAGAATCGGCGCATTCCTCGCCACGGTCTTCCAAGGCAGGCGTCTGGGCGCGTCCCCGTATGTCCTTCCCGCTCCCCGAGGGGCAGGTTTTCCTGCACCTTTTCCTCCTCTCTCTCGACCATCATCATTCCAGCCCAGGTGCTCTCCTTTCCCACCCGACACCTGCCGGCGAGTTTCCCGCCTGTAACCTCAGCACCTAGAGAGACCTTCTCAAAACACATCTTCAGTCACGGCAAGCTCCTGCTTAGGGCCTTTTATTTGAACTGTGTTTTATTTTCTTCATTCTCAAATTTTATTTTCAGTTGCCGTTGCCGTTCAATATTACTTTGCCCTGGTTTCAGTGCACAGCATGGCGGTTAGACAGGGACATGCGTTACAACGTGCCCCCTCGGTATTGCCAGCACCCGCCTGGCACCACCACAGTCAGTGACTACATCCCTACGCTATGCTTTACATCCCCATGAATACTTCATGACTACCAATTTTTAGTTCTTAATCCCTTCACCGTAAAGCCTTTTAATAGCTCCTTGCAGACTCTGGGATAAAACTAGCTTTCTCAATGAGGACGTGCCCGCTCTGATCCTGCCCACCCCTCTCCAGCTTCTCACCCCACTTGCCCCCCCATCCTCAGAGACCCAGGTGCCCTGGTTACTCCCACCCCAGAACTGCCCACAGGCTGCCTCCTTCTTTGAAATGCCCTCCAGGCCCCTCAACTGCCCCCTCTTCATAGCCCACTCTTCAGCCCTCTGCCTGGAACATCCGGACAGGTTCGTGGGGTCTTGGGCCACACTCTCCTTCACTACCCTTTTCCCAGACAGCACTAATACGATACAAGTGTGGACTTTTGACATCATCCTCTCCCCCTGACGCCGACACACACGGGCAAGAACGACCCTCACCCTCCCTTCCTCTGACCCCCAGTGCCTCATGCTGCCTGGCACACACAGGGGAGCAAATGCCATGTGTTTAGTGAGTAAGTAAATATGTGGGTGCTTGCAGAAATAAACGAACAGAAGCAAAAAAGTGATTCCTATCTCTCCTCTCCTAAAACACTCCTCAGTGTGCCGAGGATTGGCAGGTATCCCCCGGCCAAACCTGGAAGTGCTTGTCCATGTAGAACTTCTGGACTGTCCACCTCTGTCCTGGAATCAGCGGGAACCGAGGGGGGCTGCCCGATGTCCCGGAGTGGACAGGCACGTCATTTGCAGGCTACCACACATACCGCCTGTGCCAATATACACACTACAAGGACACTGACAAGGTGAAACTTTTTACCCGGGGTTGAATAAGAGCCAATGAATATAGGAATTTTCTGTTTCACACAGAAAATCATGTGGTATGATATGAAGGGTATAGTCTCCAGACTCAGAAAGACCTGTCCTTAAAAATGAAGATGATAAAAACAGCTGCCCCTTTATTCTGAAGAATGAAATAAAATGAAGGGTAAGAAGTACTGGATAGATCCCAGTCGGTCAGTCAGGAAAAGTTAAGAACCTCACGATTTCACCCACATGGGGGATATAAAACTGAAACTCCCAGACACAGCCCACAGCGTGGAGGTCGCCCAGAGAAGGGGAGAGGGGGTCACCCATGTGGTGGTGGGAGTTGGTGTGACTGGGTGGTGGGCACACAGTACGTTCATGTGTCACAGGAACATGCACTTGAAACCTATGTGATTTTACTCACCAATGTCACCCCCCCAAAATTTCTTAAATACCAAACTTTTCTAGTTTCACAGAACTAGAAAAAATAATTCGATGAAACCACAGAAGATCCCAAAACGCCACAGCAATCTTCAGAAAGAAGAACAAAGTGGGAGGTCTCATGTGACCTGATACCAAACCATACTATAAGGCCGTAGTAATCAAAACGGCATGGCGCTGGCGTAAACACAGACACACAGATAAATGGAACAGAACAGACAGCCCTGAGATAAACCCATGTCTATGTGGTCAGTTAACGTTTGACAGAGGAGGCAAGAACAAACAACAAGGTAAAGACTTAAATGTGAGATTTCGTGCCATAAAAAAGCCTAGAAGAAAACACAGGCAGTAAAGCCTCAAACATTTAGTCACTTTTTTCCTAATGTATCTCCTCAAACAAAAGAAATAAAAAGTAAATGGGACTCCAACAAACTAGACGTTTTTGCACAGAAAAAGAAACCACCAACGAGATGAAGACAGCCATTGCACGGGAGAACGTGTCCGCCAATGCTGCATCTGATAGGGACTGATGTCCAGAGTTTACACAGGACTGACACAACTCAACGCGAAAAACAAGCAAACAGCCCAACCAAAACCCACGCAGAGGACCTGAGCTTTGCTGGAATTAAATATCTTGTTTCCGTGTGTGTTTTAAAGACCAAGAGGAACCTCACAACTTTTCTTCTCCTTCAGCTGCGAATCAGAAGCAGAGAACGAAGCTGCTGAGGCAGGCTGTAACTTTCCCCCAGGAGACGGTACCCTGTGCGGTTGCCATGGCGCCCAGCAGAGTCTCTCAGACCAGTAACACCTGGGTCACCGCCGCCTTCACCTCAAGGTTCAGGGAAGTTAGCAAGTTCGTGAAAGACTGGGTGCTCCCCGGTGTAGGAGAAGATAACTAGAAAACCTTTAAATCGGTGAATGTATTTGATGGAATACTGGCCATCTTAAGCAGGGCTGTAGAGATACATCTCTCTCTTACTACTGAAAATTCCTAGTACAGCCTAACTAAAATTAAAGCCTAATTATTAAATTAAAATTAAATTTTAAATGGAAGTGTGAATCATGAAGTTACACATCAATTAAGCTTAAAACTATTCATTTAAATGTTCACATCTATTTTATACCAACGTTTCATGAGCAAGGATTGCATTACCAGACTTTCGTAAGGGGCGGTTTAGGCAGACAGCACTGGCTTTGAGTTTCTAGTCAAGTGTTTTACAGAGAAACTTCTAAACCGAGTTGTTCTTTTTCCAGACAAAGTTGAACTCTGGACCTCAACAACCACTCAGGAAGTGGCTAATATTTGTGTGTACATGGGAGGAAAGGAGGGTGATTTACTCCAAGGACTTGTAAGAAATTACTGATGAAATGTAAACTTTGATTCTTAAATATTTTTGACATAAAGTCTCAGATAAACAGATCTTAGAAAAACAATCTCTCCACTGAAGTCTATTTTTAATCATTACAAGTTTCAACAAGCAGTGTATTTTTAAACTAGGAAGCTGGAAAATTTTATTTTTAAACTGTCCTCTGTGAGTTCACTTTCTTCATAGCTGCTTCTCTTGGGTTTTGTGGTTCTGTGGGGTTTTTTAAAGTGGTTCCTATAGGAGGATTCAGTGAGAAAGAATGGTGAAATGGCCTGGGATGACTATGCGTTTATGTTCACGCACGTGCAGATGGTTAACTCTCCGATGAGCAGACGGACGGGTGAGGGCGGAAAAGTACAACATCACCCTGAGGCTGCCCGGGAGGTAACAGCTTATTTCCATGGCAACGGTTCCTAGTCACAACACTTTACAGGGAGCGGTAAGAGGAAGAAATAGGTTCAGAAACAATTTTTCCAATTGGTAATAGCATCTACTCGCCATCAGTGACTTGCCACAGCCTAGAGATGTGAGCGGGTTTACACTGAAGGGCCCCACAGAAAGTGAGTGCTGACAGAGGAAGATTTTAGAAAATAGATTTTGAGCAGAGTGCTGCCTCTGCTTGACAGCCTGAAAACATTTCAATCTGCATTTTAACGACTAGTGGTGCATTAATATCATGTTTAAAAATGCCAGAATAGTTCAGAGTTAAAATGTTGCCCACAAGCCCCAACTACAAAGCAGCGTCACTAATATAAAGGCTCATAAACACTTTTCAAAGGGCTTCTAAACATACGATTAGTAGTCTTTTAAAAGTTATTAGTGTTTTTTGTGTCTTATTTTGAGCTGTTGTTTTCCAACAACATCACACCAGTCAGAGGACACCAGTGGGAAAGCTAAGGAATGTGTGTGTGTTTAGGTCAGGTCCACAGATACGCGAACCATCCAAGTTCCACGTTGTGTTTCAGAGTCTCAGACTCTGCAATGAACAGAAAAGATCTCAGGGTAGTTTATGTTCCATTGGGGGGGGGGAGGCAACCAAGTCAAATAAAACAACACATAACGATGTACACGGTAGTGTTAATGAACAACCGCCTGATGAGGTTTTATGAACTAGAAGACCACGGCAAGGGCTTGGGCCCTAATCCGGGAGAAGTCGAGAGCCTCTGGCGCATTGTAAATACAGAACCGGGAGCAACGGCATTAAGTAGGGGATGCTTTGGTTCAGAGGCCAGACAGACCCAAGTGACACCGTGAAGATAATTCAAGGAAAGTTGGTTATGGGACATGAGGCATGACGGAGAGAACACACTCATGTTCATGATATTGGTATTTACTGAGGGTAGGCCACACTCAGGCAGCAATATGGACTTAATTTAGACATTGGCCTTGCACTTGACATTGTAGATATTGTTGGTGTCCAGGAACAGGGGTGGAAAACATATGTCATCTCGCATGCCAGCCTGAGTTTACTGGCGATGCTCCCTCGGGCCACACGTTGCAGAGGAGGCTGAGACTAACTCAGAATCCAGGGGAAGAAGGGACCCTGTCCAAGGTCTCTGACTGTCATGGCTTGACTCTCCGTGTGGTGTGGCTCCACATTGCCTTGGGCTGGACTATGTTCTCTCAAGATTCTGATGTTAAAGTCCTCACCCCTCAAATGCGACTGTGCTTGTGGGTAAGCGTTTTTGAAGACTTAATAAAGTTAACTCAGGAATAGGGGGCAAACCATGTGAAGGAGGAGGAGGAAGATAGTCGTTTACAAGCTGAGGACACTGGTCTCAAGAAAAAAAAAAATCCTGTGGACACTTTGCTCTCAGAGTTCCAGCCTTCAGCATCGAGGGAAATCAATTTATGTGTTTACACAATCCATGGTGCTTTGTCATGGCAACCACAGCCAATGAATAAATAGATCGAATCTCTTGAAAAGAACAACTATACCTTGATATAAAATAAAAACTATTATATAATTCTTAAAAGTGAAAAAACAATTTATAAGAAGATTGTGGAAAAGAGAAGAAACTTGGGAAAAAAACAGAAGGGTAAGTTTATCTATCCACCTACCTACCGACCTACCTAGTCCGTCCATCTGTCTCTACTATGTTATAACAGGGAGTGGTACAGACTCTGAAGACTCTACATAACTGGTCTGCAGAAACAAGTGACAGTGTTTAGGGCCGCCAGAGCTGGCGGAAGTGGAGAGAGAATCCCAGAAGGGCAGGGCCACAGGCCAGGACTCCTGCGTTCTGTGCAGAATCCAACACCAGTCGACTGTAGGGTGGACCACCCTGCTGAGCGGGGCCTGGGGATGGACTGAACTGAGATTTTAAGTAAACTGGCCTCCACTTTAACAAAGTAAAATAGTTGAGATGATCATAATCATCTAGAGTTTCCACAACACCATTTTTACAATATGCAGGCGATAATGCAAAATCTCTTCACACAGAAAGAACCAGAGAAATTCGAGCCATTCTCAAAGAAAAGCACTCAGTGAGGGCCGACCCCCGGATGATTCAGACAGTAGATGCAGCAGACAAGGACTCACAGCAGCTATTTTAACCAAGCTCAAGGAGACAAAGTAAAATATGATGGTGATAAATAAAAACATTAGGTATCTCAGCAGAAAAATAAAAACTGGAGAAAAAACAAATGGAAAATCTAGAACTGAAAATAAAATATCTAAAATTTAAAATATTACTATGAGAAAGAGCAGGAAGTAGTTAACAAGTGTTGACTGCAAAAACTACTGGATGAACTTCACAGTATAGTGGAAATAGCAGAAGGAAGTATAAGTCAACTTGAAGATAGATCACTAAAAATTATTCTGTCTGGAGAAAGAAGTAATATAATGGAAATAAATTAATAGGACCTCAAATATCTGTGGAACAAGAGGTATAACTGGAGTGTCAGGAGACTGAGAGAAAAAGAATGAGTCAGAAAAAAATATTTGAAAAAATAAGAGCCTAAATTTTCCCAAATTGTTGAAGAAAATAAATGTATAGATTCAAGAAGCTCATAAAACCCCAAAAAGGATAAAAGTGAGGAAAACCAAATGCTAAGACACATAATAGTCAAATTTCTGAAAATCTAAGAATGAAGAAAAAATCTTAAAAGTAGTCTGAGAAAAAATGGTATATTACATAGAAGGAAATGACAAGTAAAATCATTGCTCCCTTTTCATCAGACATTATAAAATCCAGAAGAGAGTGAGACAATATCTTAAAAGGCTGAAAAAGAAAACTGTCAACCCAGAATTCTATACCTAGCAAAAACATTCTTCAAGAATAAAGGTGAACCAGAGACATCCTCAGACAAAAGGAAGCTGAGAAATGTGTTGCTGGAAGATCCCAGTCAAAAGGAAATACTGCCAGAGGAAAACTCAAATTATCCACAAGGAACAAAAAAATTACTAAAAGCAAATACTCAGACACACACACAATTTGAGGGACATCTTTTATATGCGTAAATACATGTATAATTGAATGCTATGTTAAGTTCATTAATGTGTAAGAACATATGTAATCGAATGTTATAAATAATAAGTCCACTGAGCAGGTGAGAAACCGAAGCTCAGAGATCCGTGGGACTCTCTGGAGTAACATGACTTATAAATGACAGAACCAGAGTGCTCGGTCTGAAGATGCTAAAAAATTCATTCGTTTTTTCCATTACCCCAAAGTAAATGTGTTCATTTTAACAGACGCCAATACTGTCACCGAGAATGAAACTACTTACCACTTTCCAGTGCATTTCAGTTACTAATCTGACAGACAGATATACATCGAACAATAAACCCCATCCACGTCCAGCTGAACGGACGTGCTCACACCCGACTTCGGAGCTCGGGTGCAGTCTGGCAACACTCACCTCTTTCTGGCGGTACTTGATGGCCAGTTTGAGTCTTGCCAGATCATTGCCGCTCTGCTCTTCTATGAGACTGTTGTCATCCCGGTAATTGAGGATGATCTCCAGTTCCCTGGAGCTCCTCGTCTGGTCCAGGAGGTCTTTAGCGAACTGTTTGCACTGCCGAGACAGCTCCTCATACTCGGACTTGAACTCGTTCTCCACCTTGCTCAGCTCCTGGAGCTCCCAGCTCAGCTGGAAGGCGGTGAGGAAGGGGTCCTCGCTGGACAGCGCGATGAGGGAGGGGCTGGCCAGCGCCTTGTAGATGTTGAGCCTGGAGCGCGAGTGGCGGAGGCTGTCCACGTCGGAACTGGACACGCACTCCACGCAGTTACAGCGGACCTCGTGGGGCCTGGGCACCGAGACCCCTTTCTGAACCAGAAGTTTTATTATCTCGTAATTGTTTGTGTGGGCCGCCAGAATGATGGGCGTGATGTCCGGCGTGAATTCGGAGAACTGTTTATCGAGCAGTATGGGCGGCACCTAGGAAACAGAGGAACGCACAGGTGATGAGCACATCTGCCTCCGTTTGCACCCGGGCGTCTCCAACGGCAGCTCTAGCGACGCTCGGCAGGGCCCGTAACTCTTTTGTCACTTTTGTGCCGGAGATACATGGCTCTTTGTCTCAAAAGGACATGAGGAAATTATAAGAAAAAAAAAAAAAACCCTTGGCAATATGATGACTCGTTATCCTTTCTTTACTCTGAACTACAACATTTTACGAAATCTTCTATTAAGTGGCTATGGAAACTCTCTATTTGATGCTCCCTGCATTTCCTGCTCCCAACTTATTTTCTGGCTGACAATCTTGGAATTTCCTTCCCAGAGACCTTGACTCCCTAAATAGTGAAGAAATGCATTTGGGAAATAGTTATGGGTTCATTTTAAAACAAGTTGTCCTCTGTAATCCAAGTATCTTAATTCTCAGTGTTGTTTTTTAAATTTATGTTGTATCTCCTGCACCGCTAACAGCCAACCAGTGGTTAAAGGTGGCAACAGAGTGGAAGGGTGCTAGCTTCACACCTGCTATTGTCTTCTGTTCCTCTGCGGCAGGTTTTCCAGATGACAAGAGGTGCTAACGTCATTGTTATCAGAACTAAACAAACGCTCCCTCATGAGTAAGGTCACTAGTGTGTTTATGAACAACTTCCTTTGGGTTATGCTCTAGGAATGGGAATGATGAAAACAATGAGCAGGCGCTATCTCGTAAGCACGTGCTAGGTACCCTCGCTGTTTAGTGTGCCCGAGTTACCGGCGTGCACCCCGGCAAGCACGTGGGCGGGCGGCCGCTCTCCGAGCCAGGCCCACCGGGCGGCAGCCAGGCTAGTACATCCCGCCCTACCCCACGCCGCTCTGCACTTTGGGTTTAACATTTCTGTCTGCCGGCCAAAAGTCGCAGTGGCACCTGTGAAAATCAGAGCTACAGGAGAGGAGTCAAACACACACGGCAGAAAAAATAACGACATGTCCCGAGAAAACAGGCTGCTGGTGAAATGTGATGGAAAATGGCAACAGGGTCAATAGGAAGAAAACAGCCAGGCGGAGAACGCCGGTCCTGATGGACAAGTTCAAGGGCACTGCTTTCGAGTGGAGCACAGGCTTGCTGTGGGAATAATTAAACCTGCGTGTGCTTAATTCGGCATGCCCAGGTGTTTGATACCGGCCTCTAGATGAGGATGAAGAGGAGGAAAGGTCTATTTGACATCTATGCAATCTGTTGACGAAAAAGAAGGTAACAACCATGATTCTTAAAATGTGCTTGTCAGGGAAACCACACTGCCTTTGGAGAGAGTGGGGTGAATACCTACTTCCTGATTTCTTAAGTTTTCTGACGACCGGGGCGACAGATATATTTCAGTCCTATGAGTCACACTTGAACCCAACAAAGAAGGATCTGGCAAAACTCATTTCATCCCACTGACACCATCGATAATACCAATAGGCTTTGGTCCTGATGATGGTGACACAAGCAACAACTACAGGCTCATGGCCCTTAGCCATGTGCGTGCCCGTGCCGGGAGCTTGAAGTGCCCCAGCCTCACCCTTCGGCTCATCCCAGGCAATCCTCAGAACCGTTTCCAACAGTGGGTGTCATTATTACCCCTTTTTTACAAGTGTGGGAAATGCAGCCTGTACCACCTGCATCGCTTGTTCATGGTCTCAGAGAAATGCATGCAGCTTGAGGCCAGAATCCAAATTCTGAAATAACAGCCCTGGCTGGTATGGCTCAAGTGGATTGAGTGCCGACCTTGAACCAAAGTGTTGCCAGTTGGATTCCCAGCACAGGCCTGGGTTTCAGGCCATGTCCCCAGTAGGGGGTGCACAAGAGGCAACCACACATTAATATTTCTCTCCCTCTCTTTCTCCCTCCCTTCCCCTCTCTCTAAAAATAAATAAATAAAATCTTTTTAAAATTTTAAATTCTGAATTAATAGACTGTGTCTGGTGTGGAAATAGCTCAGTATGAAGAGTAAGGAGACACATTAAACCCTGCCAAACCATCGGTATTTGTGTGAAAATGACAAAGCCCATTCGCTTTCCTGCTTTTCTGTTTTCCCATTCTGAAACGTGGACATTTATTCAAGATACGTCTCATTGTGGAATAAGAACTGGAGAAATATATACCACAGACTTCTCAAGGTTAATTCTCCCAGGATTTCGAAGATTAAATGTAAAAGCGTGTTGTAATCTTTAAATAATGAAATCACAGAGAGGGGCCTGGTGCTCGGTGACAAGCCTCAGACAGTTAGGAGACAGAGCAGAAAACCGTCTCACTCAGTTTTGCCAGATTCATCTGTTTCTTTTCGCATCGACACCATCCCCATCACAGCGCTTGTGCCATCCGGAAGGGACAGGAATTTCCTGGTGGGCCGGTTTCTGGAGTGTAGGTGTCAAAGTTTGGACATGTCCCTCCCGTCACTGACAGCTGAAGCTGCCTGTGCTCTTCACTGTGCACTGTGACAGGTACATCACAAAAAACAGCTGCTCGGTATGGTCTGCATCTGCACAGAGCACTGGAAGCACCTGTTTCGATGCCTCGGGAGACAGTGAACAAACAGCAGCTTTAAACCACCAGCTGCGCAAGTAAAGTCTCCTCACTGGTGTCAGCACGGGGTTGTCATCCCGGACTCCTAGGTTGTGTAGTTCATGCACTTTCCTTTTCTTTTAAAAACTAGGTGTCCATCAGTAAATGAGTGGATCAAAAAACTATGGAACATTTACACGATGGAATTCTATGCAGCAGAAAGAAAGGAGTTCCTACCCTTGGGGACAGCATGGATGGAGCTGGAGAGCATTATGCTAAGGGAAATAAGTCAGGCAGTGAGGGACAAATACCATGTGATCTCACCTTTAACAGGAACCTAATCAAAACAAACAAACAAGCAAAATATAACCTAAGATACTGAAATAGAGGACAGGCTGACAGTGACCAGAGGGGAGAGGGGAGGGAATTTCAGAGGAATTCCAGGGGAGAATGGGAAGGGTTTATAGGAACAAACATAAAGGTCACATGGACAAAAACTAGGGGGGTGGAAATGGGAGGGAGGTGGGGAGGACTGGGTGGGTGGGCTGGGATGGGAGTAAAGGACAGAAAACTGTACTTGAACAATAACTAAAATAAAATCTTAAAAAAACTAGCTCTCTTTATATCTGTTACATTGAAGGAAAATCTATTCAATGATATCTAAGCAACACCTTTTTTTGTTGGGATGTAGCTAACAGGCCAGGTGTTTAGTTAATTTTGTAAGAATTAAATATTAATTCTGATCGATGATTCCACTTTCAGTTTGACTGGCCGGTGTTTATCCCTGTCTCCTTTTTAAAAGCCCCAGTCCTTGAACTTCATGACTGCGTCCTGTGCCGGCCGTGTGTGGGCTCGAATATCGGCGGGCTCGCCGACCATGTGCACCTTCGGAAACGCTCTTCATTCCCCACCCCCTCCCCAAACTTCAGTTCCCTCATCTGTAAGAGGAAAATGATCACAGCCTTTACTCCACAGGGTTCTTTTTTACGGAGTACAGTAATGATAAACGTAAGTGCTGCGCCCCTATTTGCTAAAACATAATCTACCCAATTACGACAGGTGTCCTACTCACTACGGTCATCGTTTCCTCACTCTCTCCCTCCCCACCGCCCCTGCTCCTGGTCCCGCTGGTCGCGAACACTGCCCTCTCCCAGGGATCAAACCCCGGCCCAGTGTCCCCCTTGTTCTACGTAAAGAATTCACGCGAGTTTTTCTCTTCGGGTTCATTACAGTCTGTATGAGCTCACTTTCACTCTTCCACGCATCCAGTAACACCTCAGAGCACAGGTGTGGCGGCAGGCAGTCTTCAAGGCTGGGGAATTGAGTGACGAGCAAAATAGACACGGCCCCCGCCTTTGTTCCCCTCCGTGGGCACATCCATCCGTCCTCCCCGCTACGTCGCCCAGTGTGGCCGAAGCACCAGTTCCTCAGCACAGGCCCTCAGTCTGGGAGAAAGAATGTCATGCCTCTTGGTGGGGGGTCACAGGCTGAATATGTGCTTGACTTTTAAGCTCAGAAAGTCTCGTCCACATGCAAAGCCCTAGCTCTCGGAAGAGACTTAGTATTCACATAATTTAAATCAATTACAGTGTTATTTATGTCATCCATGTGGAATTCAGTTGATATTTATTTATCCCTTGAGAGATTTTAAGTCTTATCATTGTGGTGCTTGTACGATATTTTAATTAAAAATTATACTGTAATTTACTTAGTCGCCTCTATTTGAATATAAGGAAGAAGGAGTGATGAAATATGAATGTCTTTTTTCTTTGGTTTTGTTTTTGCTCAACATTGCTAAATTCCTTTTCCAAAAGGATTCAATTCCAACAACAATAAAGAGTGCTAGTTTCCCTGTATTGATGGAATACAAAATAACGTTGTATAATTTGTTGACTTATCATCATTCCCTGTTAAATAGAATCATTTTTATCAATTTTGTCATGTTTTATAAATTCTTTCTTTCTATACCCTTTTGATTTTATTATTTTATTTAGAATACACAAAGGAATACATACTATTAAATCATGACAGAGAGAATCTTGAAATAAATTTTTTCAAAGTTAAAAATTGCAAATTTAATCTTCATTTTCTTCTGTCTTATAGTTTTCTTCATTAGGTTTGTTTAGAATGAGTTGCACGTAAATGAACGTAGGTTTTTCATGAAGGAATAAAAGAGAATATAATTATGTCAAGTCCTGGGATTTCGGGTTCCAATGATGGCTCCATCAAGTTCAACACCTTAGTTTACGTTAAATTTAAAGAATGTTATCAAGCGTGGCTGTCGTTTTCAAGTGGCCCATGACTCTCGGGACTGTAGGAGGCAGAGCCAAGGTGGCAGGAACTTGGGGACAAGGGACATGAATCTTCACCTCTGAATCCACTTTGCTTGAAGGACACTCCAAACGTGGGCCACACAAGTACAGGAACAACCCCGACCTCTCTCACTGGGCAACGTGCTTTTACGCACTATCGTTCACACTAACACTTCCTGTTGACGTCCTGCGTTACGAGCAGACATCTCCCTCCGAGAGCTTTGTCGGTCACAGCCCATCCGACACAGGTGCAATGGCCAACAGCTTCAGGGGTGTCCTTTGCCGCAGTGAGAGGAGTAGCAGATTCACATCGATGGTGTGTCCTCAGGACACACAGGTCCCCAATGTCCCCAAAGTGGGGTGAAACCTGGTGAGAGGACGGCGCCAAGAGGATGTGAATGATGGGCTGTGAGCTGGAGAGTCTGGCCCGCCACCACCGCCCGTCCCAGTGGCCTGGCGCTGGGCCTGCAATTGGCTGAGTCACCTGAGATGGAGCAGAGGTCCCGTTGAGGACACAGGTGACCCTGGCTCATCCACCAGCTGCCAGTGTGGCCTCCTCCCTCACATTGGTCCCCAGCCTCACTCTCAGCGATGACAGCATTGCCCGTCTGCTCACCGGTCAAATGTCAAATGACCTCGACATCAGGGAAGTGCTTTGACAGAGTCGGAGTGGTCTGTAAGCGGGAGGGGGGCACACTTTCCGTGCGTGATGTTAAAAAGGGAGATACAGTTAATTATTATAATGATAACATTTACTTTTCTATTAACAATGGGACCATAAATTTAAGATGACTAATCACCAATGCCACCCCAATAAATACAATAAAAACAAATAAATAAAAATACTAAAAACATTTGGACTTAATTTCTCAACACTAGAAGAACTGGCCTATTGAGTAGGTGTAATATTTCTAAATTTTATGCCTCTTTTATTGATTGCTATAATGGTATAATTAAAGACATCCAAAGAACCAACTCTAACTTAAGATTTAAGCCTAACCTGCCCCTACATTTAATAATCTCCTTCTCACCCACTGACTTTTGCACAAACACCATACCCTTTCAGACGAGTGTTGACTTTCCCTGTGACAAAGGCTACACATCCTTGTGGCCTAAGGACACTTTAAAGGTCAAAAGTACAGGAGGAGAAGAATTTTACCCTGAGTCCCACCATCCAGTAATAGACATTGTCTTTATAGATACATACATGGACACATATGTGTATCTCATATAAAAATTTTGAACTGTGCTTTATATTTTTAAACAGTTATAGACTTTTACAGAAATATTAAGGTGGCTGCACAGAAGCCCACATGCTTTGGATGGACCTTTGAATTTTCACAAGGTTGTGAGGCCCTTCATGTACCATCTTCATGGCAGAGCGGTGAAGCTAAGGACACATTCAAAGTACGGGCACACTCCCAGATGCTTCATATCAAAGATATTGATAATCTTGCTCACACTCTGATAATGATCTGAATCAGAACTACATGCTCTCCGATGTTTGATGTTTTCATACCCGCTTGTTCCTCCTGTGAGTTATTTTGATGACTGATAGCAGGAATCTTTCATCCGCCACATTCGCCCATCTACCTTCTAGTCAACAAACTAACTCAATACCCAGGATGTACGTAGTGTCCTGTAGAAAGACACAAGGCTGAGATCCGATTTGGTTTCAAGAGTAACTTATGCCCAAGGAGCAGACTGGCATTCGTCAGCTGGAGAAGAAAGAGAACAGCCTACCGTCCCAGGGGGACAGACTGGGAAACGGTTTACAGCCCATGAAGGAACAACTTGAGGGACAAAAAGCTTCACGAAACAGAATCAGCAGGTTGAAGTCGATGAGGACGGCCATACGATCTGTCAACAGCACAGGGGTCTTCCGTGGGTCAGCGTGTCGGCGAGGTGAGGCCACCGGAACTCCATCTTTCGGGATTAAAAACACAGCTCCAACACGAAGGAGTGCTCCTGAAATAACTTGTTTTCTACACTTCTCTGAGATTGCATCAAAATAGCGGAAATAAGCCCTGGAAACATTCTAGGAATTGACACTCGGAGCTAATGAGAAAAGACAGGGGCGAGTCACGCCATCCACATAGGGTTTGCGGGTGAGAGACAAGTGGGGGGCACCCACCTCTCCTAAAGGAGGGGCGGCTTTATTCTGGCTACAGCTAACGAAATTATTCCTGAGGTTGCTTAGAGCAAGCTGAGGAATGCACACGGGAAGAGAAAGAACCCTTTTTCTTCTCCTCCCTTTCGTTTCTTTAGCAGTGAACTTGAACTTTTAGGTACAACTTGAATGATGTCAGCTGTTCGAGTTCTGAAGCCACCACCGAGAGACTTCACAACCTTGATTTTAACGTGTTAAAAGTATACAGCAGGGTGGTGGGGGGGCAACCTTTTGCTGGAAGGAAACATTGGAGATTAATCCCTCCCCTGTCCTGCCCCACATGAAACATACAGAAGGAGCCAAGACCCAGGGGACAGCAATCCTGACTCCCACACGTATGGGAAAGGACTCGCCCCTGCACTGTGCTTCGTAGGTAATGAATGGAATGAGTTAGCAGTACAGTAATCCTAAAATACCATTTTTGCATTTTGCTCTACAACTAAGTAAAGAAGAAATACAGAGAAGTATCGATTACGGTGGTGCATAAATTTTTACTGGCTTTGGGGGTACCTTTCCAACTGAATTAGGTCACCCAGAAATGATGTACCAATTAATAAAATCATGTACAAATGGACAAACTTCTTAAAAGCTTGTGATTATAAGGTGCCTTAACAAAACCTCTGCTGATATTGCAGAGTGCGAAAACTAAACCAACTCGAACATAATATAAGGTGTGTGACCATTATTTTTAAGCTCATGCCAGACGTGTAAAACTAACACATGAATTTTTTTGAAAGGCCTGAAATATTCACCAGGTGGCAGTCTTTTCCCTAAGTGCGGTCAGAACAAAGATCTGCTTTCCTTCATCTATTAAAAGAGACACTGTGCGTTAGGGGAGCAGATAGCCTGCATTTACTCCGACAATGCTGAATTTCAATGTTCTGTCTCTTCTGAAAGCATAAGCCCTAAGGTACCCCAAGGGAATGAGTTTATGCTTCCATGAGATCATCTTCAATCACTCTGCTTTATCAGAATTTTTCCTGCTCTTTCTCTTTATTCAGAGCGAAGCTACATCTCATTTGATAGTTGATGACACACTCAGGTTCAAATTATTTGGACGTCACTGGAGCCCTATCAGCCCAGTCCACCTGCTCTTTCTGCACTTCCCGGGCTCCCCGAGGTAGCAATGGCCGAGCTCCCGGGCTCCATCCGGCACCGCACAGATTCCCCACCCTCCCAACCAGGACTCCGGCAGGTAGGAAGCCTTTCCTCTGACGTTTCGTCACCAAATTCAACTAGTTGGCCTCCTGTGTTCTTCGCTGGCATATCTGAAAGCTAATCTCAACAACTTGGAAGCACAACGCAAATGTGAGTCTTCAGGCACAGATCCAACCCTCACACAGGGTCCTAAAGCGAAGGGTGAGGAAGATGATGATGATGGTAACCACGAGGAATCAACTGTGAACCCACTGGGTGCCTTACGTGAAAGATTTCACCTTCCTAGTTCTCGTGATAATGGGGAGAGCTGGCCGTGACCACCCTCTGCTTCAAGTTGGAAAAGATCGCCACCGGGTCACAAAGGTCGCATCACGGTGGAGCTGGGTTGGACTCAAACGCTGACCTGTCTGACTCCAAGGTCCATCAGGAAGCGTTTTCTCTTCCGTGAAACCAAGACTTCAACATGTATTTATATTTATATATTGTTCTTATGGCTGGAATTAAAGTGATATTTAGGACAAATATGTCTCTTTGATTTTAGACAAAAATTGAATTCTAAGCCTGGCTCAAGAAGAAATCATCTCATCACCTGTGGCCAGTTTCCCGAACTTCTCCAAGCTCCCTTGCCCTGTGGCTCTGAGGAGGCAGCCCCCGGGGCCAGAGCGTGTGTGGGAGGGTGATAACAAAACACTCCTGAATTCTCTCTCATACCCAAGATATACGTTGAAACTTTGGTTTTTTGTTGTTGTTTTGGCTTTTTTTCCCCAGGTTATTTATCTATCTATTTGTCGATGACAGTGTACCTCCCACATTATTCCATGTTGGTCTCAGGGGCAAAGTTTCTCGTGCTTCCCGAAGTGTCCCCGACCCGTACCTCCAGCAGCCCCCAGAGCCACACGCAGTCCTCGAGACACTGGCCGTGCTCTCAGGCGTCACCCCACACCCCGAGACTATGTTGTAATGACCAATTTGCACCTCGTAAACGCTTCACCTTTTTTCCACCCAGTCCTTTGCTTTTTAATTGGGTACTTGAGCGAAACAGGCAGCCGGGGTCGGGGTTAAGCTGCACGTGGTATGATGATGATACAGAGGTCACCCGAAATAGGTCCTCCTAGCAAATAGGATTTAATGAACACTGCCTGTGCGTCGGGAATTAAATCCAGGCTGGAAAAATCACTGAATGGCACATATTTGCAGTGTCTGTTCCCAAGGCTGCGAATTTCAAGTCGGCACGGAGAATCAAAAGCTCCCCAGATGACAAAGGACTAACAAGCTCCGACACTCTAGGATAAAGTCTGCAAGAAAGGTACGAATTAGCAACATCTAATATATATTGGATTTATCACATATAACACTTTTATAACTAGAACTATGAGTTATACATGTGTGACGCAAAACTATTTCCTAAGGACCCCATTAGAGTGAAGAGTGTATGTATATTATTATCCATACGATACGTAGTTCCCTCTCCTCTCCCAAGTCTCACACACACACACACACACACACAGGACACCGAGGGAAATAAGGAAACACTCAGCTGGGCTGCCGTGTCTATAGCCTAAAAACAAGAGGTAAGTGTGTCCGGGGCCTGGAAGCACCATGCCAATGAGCAAACTTCACAGAAAGGGATGGACAGGCACGCATAATTGAAGTTTCACGAGGTCACATCTGTGCCTTTGCAAATGCATATGTGAGTAGGACACACACACACGTGTGTATGTGTGCATGTGTGCGCGTGCGCATGTGTGCATCCCAAAGGGCATGGAAGGTGATGGTGGCAAAGGGGAGGGACACTAAATTCCATCAGGTTTCGTAATTTATCTCGCACCAAAGTGAGGAAAGGGACTCGTGTTGTGCGAAAATGGACGTCCTCCAGCTGGGGAGGCGGGGCCTGTCCCTGCAGGTGTCAGCCACCAGGTCCAAGTTCAGAGCCAAGTTTCTCCCCGAGTCCCTCAACCAGGGGGGTCAGGCCCGAACACAGGGAGACGCTGAGATGTGCGTTGCACCCTGTTCACATGCTCAGCCTGTCCCCCTCCCACTAGCCCTGTCTGGACTCGTCAGGAGTGCGTCCTTCGTACCGCCACGCTCTGCCGACCGCCAGCTAAGGGAACCGAGGACACAGAAGGCCAGTTTGGCTAAATCAGCAATTTTAAAGCACTTGAGAGTTGGCCAGGAGCCTCCAGTGGCAGGAATATCACAATGCTCCTGGAGAGCCAAGGCAATGTTGCTGTGGCAGTGGGGAGCTGTGACCCACCTGCCTTCCTCTGACCTGCTTCCATCCATGCCGACTCGGACTAACGTGCAGCCTGTGGACACACAGCACATGTGTGTGTGGGGGGGGGGCAGTCCCCGGAACTAGTTTCTAAAGATGCAAGTTCTGACCTTCAGGCATCCTGGCTCCGGGAGCCTTGCTGACCCTGAACTGTGGAGCCAGAGTGGCACGAAGCCGGGGTGACATGGGACCGTCACTCGTCCCATCACTTGATGGGCTGTACTCACCTGCACGTAAGGAACTTCTCAACACCCCTCCTGGATCTCTCTGTGCTGCTCTCCCACCCTCTCCCTCCTTAAAAACACCACCGAGAGGTGGAGGTGGGCTCTGGGACCAGAGTCCTCCCTCTTCTCAGGTGGCCGGCACTCAAATAAACCTTTCCTCCTCACCAGCACCGGCCTCACGGATGGCTTTCCTCGTGGCAGCTGGACCTGCACTCAGTCACACCGAGACCTCTCTCCGCGGCCCCCAGACCAGGCTCACTGGCAACCTGGAGCATGTTCTGAAGGACCGAGATCGCCCGGCATCTGACGGCCGGAGAACCAGGAGGTTGGGCAGAGGACAGTGAAGGCCGAGGACACCAAGCTGGGCCCTCTCTGGGGCAGGCGGTTCCATTTCCCGGCTTCCACCTCCTTCTCTGCAGTCAGGAGTCACTGGGAGGGATCGTGAAATAAATATAAAAATACATACTGGACAATGAAATTTAACAAAGTGTTGTATTTCCTGCTAATGTACTCATGTACGTTTATTCCTCGCTGAACCCCTAGAATGCAGGGGTGACCACTGAGACAAATGTTAAGCAAAGATTTACGGCTGTGTTTTAGCTCAATGATGAAGAACTCTGCAATTCCCGGGCGGTGTCCACGGGGGCTGCTGGAGGGGGGAAAGGCAAGTTAAGTCCTTACTTACCAATGGCGGGTTTGGGCAAGTTAACACGCAAGAACGACCACAAAGGTTGTCAGGAGGGTTAAAGGAGATAATGGAGAGTGTCTCGAGAAAACGCCTGCTGCATTGTAATGCTCAATTATCGTTAACGAGTTTTATTACCATCCCTTGAGCTACAACCACAGGCTGGTAAGTGTAACAGAAATTTGCAATGCACACCAACCTCTTTCTTTTTCTCAAATTATGTATTGTTTTTGAGGAAAGTTATTCAGTATACTGCTCAGTAAGGATTTTTTGACATTTTTGACAGTGGGAAATACACTTAAAGTCTCAAGAAATGTCTACATAATTATTTCTAATTTCTACTTTATTCATCATGATATTATTATATTGAAAATTCCCATGTATATCTGATGGTGCTAGTGTTGCTTAACAATTAACCCTTCTTCTCCAGCTGAAACAAATCTACAGACTTTCCCTCGGAGATTCCAGAAACGGAGCAGGGATGCCACAGTCAGATCACACGCATGAGGGGGTGGGGATAAGGGAAAGCTAAAGCCACTGCAATCACCCATTATGATCTCACTTAAGGGGAACACGGTTATGCGTCCTGTTGATAAGTTGGCAACGATAATATCCTCTTACCCTCCAAAAACCACCCACTCCTGGGCGGGGGTGAACACTCTCTCAGAAGGACGCATTCTACGTAGGCTTAAACTCAGTTTGGAAATGTTAAGTGTTTCCAATACATGATTCAGACAAGAGTAACTTGGAACACTGACATATCCAGAAGTTAATTGGTCCAGAAAATTATTTTTAAGTATATTTTATTGATTATGCTATTATAGTTGTCCCAATTGTCCCCTTCTGCCCAGTACCCCCTTCCCTCTAGCAATCCTCCTTTAGTTCATGTCCATGGGTTGTGAATGTAAGTTCTTTGGTTTCTCCATTTCCTGTACTATTCTTAACCTCCCCCCATCTATTTTATACCTATCATTGGTGCTTCTTAACCCCTGCACCTCTTCCCCCATTCTCCCCCTTCCCCCTCCCAGCTGATAACCCTCCAAACGATCTCCATGTCTATGATTCTGTTCTTGTTCTGGTTGTTTGCTTAGTTTTGTTTTTTAGATTCGGTTGTTCATAGTTATGAATTTGTTGCCTTTTAAATGTTCATAGTTTTTATCTTATTTTTCTTAAATAAGTCCCTTTAACATTTCATGTAACAATGGCTTGGTGATGATGAACTCCTTTAACTTGACCTTATCTGGGAAGCTCTTTATGCCTTCAGTCTGCCCCTCCATTCTAAATGATAGCTTTGCTGGATAGAGTCATCTCGGATGTAGGTCCTTGCTTTTCATCACATTGAATACTTCTTCCCAGCCCCTTCTCTCCCGCAAGGTTTCTTCTGAGAAATCAACTGACAGTCTTATGGGGACTCTTTTGTAGATATCTCTCTGCTTTTCTCTTGCTGCTTCTAAGATTCTCTCTTTATCTTCAACCTTTGGCATTTTAATTATGATGTGTCTTGGTGTGGTCCTCTTTGGGCCCAACTTGTTTGAGACTCTCTGTGCTTCCTGGACTTGTATGTCTATTTCCTTTGGTAAATTAGGGAGGTTTTCTTTCATTATTTTTCAAATAAGTTTTCAATTTCTTGCTCTTCCTCTTCCCCTTCTGGCATCCCTGTGATTCGGATGTTGGCACACTTGGAGATGTCGCAGAGTCTTCTTATACTAACCTCATTTTTTTGAATTCTTGTTTCTTCATATTGTTCTGGTTGAATGTTTATTTCTTCCTTCTGTTTCAAATCTTTGATTTGAGTCCCTGTTTCCTCCCCTTCACTGTTGGTCCCCTGTATATTTTTCTTTATTTCACTTTTCATAGCCTTTACTTCTTCTATTTTATGACCATACTCAACTAATTCTGTGAGCATCCTGATCACCAGTGTTTTGATCTCTGCATCTGATAGGTTGGCTGTCTCCACTTTGTTTAGTTCTTTTTCTGGGGCTTTGTCCTGTTCTCTCATTCGGGCCATGTTTCTTCGTCTCCTCAATTTGGCAGCCTCCCTGTGTTTGTTTCCGTACATGAGGTAGAGCTGCTTTGACTCCCTATAAAGGCATCTGTAAATTGTGTGGGGCAGAGCCTTAGGTAATCGCCAGGGTGGGGCAACCCGCACCACTGCTTTGTGGTTCTGTGTGGGGGGAGGGCTAGAGAGGGGACTGTGCCACTTTCTGGCTTCTGGGGGCTTGTCTGGCACTCTCCCCATTTCCAGTCACTTCACCTACTCTCCGTGTGTGGTGGGCACCCTTCCAGCTGTTGCCCTCATGTTGAATCCCAGAGTGGGTGGGTTTGCATAGGTTTTAAGACTGTGAAGGCCCTTTAAGTGAAGTTTCCTGACAATCCTGCAGTTTCATCTGCTGCCCCACCCCTCCTGGTTTTTACAGCCAGAGTTACAGAGATTTATCTTCCTGGTGCTGGAACTCTGGGCTCTACAGTCTGGCCTGGGGCTGGGATCACTTGCTTCCAAGGTGTCCCTCCCAGTTTCTATCCACCACACGTGAACGTGGGATAGCCCATGCCCATCCCACCGCTGCGGCTGCCTCTCTGCACCACACCGCGTCTCCTTGCCTCTCCAGCCTGTCTCTGCCTCTCCTTCCCTCCTACCCATCTGGATGATTGTGTCTTTTTAAATCCTTGGTTCTTGGACTCCCATACAGTTCGATTTTCTGACAAGTCTGGGTGTTATTTGTTTTGAGATTTAGTTGTAATTCTTTTTGTGGTTGTGCAAGGAGGTGAAGCGTGTCTACCTATACCGCCATCTTGATTGGAAGCCCCAGAAAATTATTGCAAAATGGCAAATGAGAGAGCTCTTTCTTTCTAAATGCTTACAAAATTGGTTTTGAAAACATTTAAAATGCTATACGTCATAAATCCTTATTTTCTTATGTTCAGATGCAATAAAACTTTCCTTATTTTGCCTCTAATCAGAGAATAAGTAAATACAGTAAGCTAAAAGAAGACAGCATTTTTCATTTTCTAAAACCATTATTCAATTTATTGGGCTGATCTTGGTTAACAAAATTACACAGGTTTCAAGCACACAATTCTAGAACACATCACCTGCATACTGTACTGTGTGTCCACCACCCAAGTCGAGTCTCCTGCCTTCAGTATTTATCTCCCCTTTACCCTCCTCTACCTCCTGTCACCCCCTTTTCCGCAATTATGAGACATTCTAATTACAATGTGTATGCTTTAATATTCCCAATTATATTAACACCTTACCTGTTCTATTAATTACAGTTATAAAATGACTCATCGTTATTTCTTAGTGATTAAGTATTATAGTTAAGGAAGTCTAATTGGCTTATTGCTTACTAACATGTTGTTTTTAGATTAATCCCAACATTTACAATGGAGTAGGAGGATCTTAATAAATATGACCATCCCAAAAGACTTTTCACCAAAGCTCATATTTGAAAGATTAGTTTCACTCTCTTATTTTAACATAAACTCACTCTTCAAAATAACACTTATGTATCACAATACATTTGTTTTAAGAAATACTTAGCCTCTTCAAAGCACATATGCATTTTAAGTTAAAATTAATAAATGTGAAATGTTCCAATGGGATCGAGGTGGTGGGACGTCCATAAACTGAGCCAGGTACTTTAGTTTGTTAACTATTTCATCTTGAATCTCCCTGGTGAGCAGGAACTGGGATCCACCCTTATTTATGAGCAAGTCAAGGCTCAAAAGACTGAGAAAACAAGACTTATATCCTCAAATCTCTCCCTCTTTCAGTCTCCTTCATTACATCTTTTTCTTCTATCTAAACCTGGGCGGCTGGCTCGGTTGGTCGGAGCATGGTCCCACACACCAGTGAGTTACGGTTTGACCCCCGGGCAGGGCACACACCTAGGTTGTGGGTCTGAGCCCTGGTTGGGGTGGAACAGGAGGCAACTGATTGATGTTTCTCCCTCCCTCTCTCCTTTCCTCTCTCTCTAAAATCAATGAACAGATCCTCAAGTGAAGATTGAAAAAAGAAAACCTAGATGCCTTAGTTTCTCTGTCCAAAAATAGAGATCAGGTTCCTGTCACATATTTTTTTACTGTGGGATGAAGGTGACTAAATGCTTAGAGCTTTTGTCTTATTGCTTTTTTTTCCATTTGATTTTCAGAAGAGATTAATAACCTTTTACTCTTATGGGCTCTGAACATGTTTAATGACATACTTTTAAAATTTCACAGCAAGTGTGGTAAGCTGAGAGGAAAGAGCCAGAGAACACGTTCCAGAGGAATTATTATTTTTTCTACCATTTGTTGGTCTTCAAGGAGAATAAAAGATTAGAGAACACTTAGTTCTGCCCCCACCACACCTACAGGAACATTTCATCCACTCCAAAAGTCCTTGAAATTTGTTCTCCAAAATATCCACAAGCATGTGGGATCCGTGCCAAATGGTCCTTCGGCCCTGTCAAAGCATATCCCAGGGTTCACGCAGCCCATTATCTGTAGGTTAATTTACACATAAGGGTTACAGAGTTAGTGCATACAAAACACTGTCCTATTTTATTGGCGCAACAGTTATGCTGCGGCTGTATTACCAATAGCCACCCTCCTCGCATCCCGAGCGCAGCCACTCATGGCATGTGGGGTGAGGCGGATGAGTCAGCGTGGACCCCGGGTGTTCTGCACTGGCCCCACCATGAGGGACCATTTGGTGTGGACCAGACGTCTCCGTGGACATTTCCGACAGGACCAAATGTCCTGCAAGGGGATGAAATGTCAAAGTGACCAAGGAGATTAAATGGTGCATCATTTTATGAGTCAGACGACCAGTTAGGGGAAGCCACTTTATCATTTAAATGGTGCGACACAGTCCATCTTTGAAAACTTTTCCATTTAGGATAGAATTATTCAGAATCTCTAATGACTGCCATTTTCATGCTAACTAAATACAGTCTACGTTATATTATAATAGCGTTTAAACTCCCAGTTGTGAAATAGGAAGACGATTCAATTTCGGGACATTCAAAGAACTTATTAATAAAAGTATTTTACATTGGTTACTACTCCGTGCTATAAAGATCATACTTGGGGGTGATTTTCAGGTTTCTCATAGTCATGGTGGACTTAGACAATATTGTAAACCACTTCCCTATTGAGAGTTTATATGAAAAGTGTAAAGAAACTATAACTGATCATTTATCCAGTTATGTCTCACAATTGGATATGCATTCTGAGGGATGAATATCTTTAATGCTTTACTGTAATCCTCCCCCACCCCTCTCTCTCCCACTCTGTTCTCTCTCAATTTTTATGGCACCTAAGATTATGATCACCCATGCATTTAGGTTCACTTATTGTAAATACCCCGGACGTAACAAAAACAAATGGAAAGGGGCAACCCCAGCTGGCTAAGCACTAAGGAAGAGGAAACATTTTCAGCCAAAAAGGGGCAGCTCTAAAGCCGGGATCACACAGGCAGTATTCGCCCACAGTCTTGTTGAACGGTGACCGCTGGGCTTCGGCAGCCCGCAGAGTTCCAGGAAGCAAACTGCTCTTCAGAAGCCCAAGGAGAAAAACCAGAGGAATGCCAGAGTTCCAAGTAAGTGGGGGCGGGGTGTGTATGAGTTTTAGGGCAGGAAGTAATTGGATTCAATCTGAACATTTTAGATTGTCTAAAGAACACAGTTATTTGCCGGTAGCCAGAGCTATATGCATTAGCATCCACAGCAATTAAATGACCTTCCTTATTTTCAGTCAGCAGGGCGCACGTAGGGCTGATGGCATATTCGCATTACCTTGCTGGGGCTGGCCCCCTGGTTTAGACTCCCTGATAGTCTGGTCACGGAACAGGTGCCGTTTCTACAGCCACAAATTGTGTCAGCAAATACACTGAAACTATTTTTTAAACAGATCCCCTATGGGCACTGAGATTTAAAACAAAAAGAGTAAACTGAATTAAATTCTCCTGAACTGTCTAAGATCTTTGCAGGGTTTCTATTGCCAATGATTATACTTTTCAAATAAAACATAAAAAAGTTATGTGCTGTAGCGGGTAAATTGCCAAGGCTTAACTTTATCTTGTCAGCATATATTATATTCTTAGTATAGTTGTTTGTCAACAGAAAGACAGAGATGGTGGCATAATGAGTAACAACAGTACATCGAGCTGTTAGTCACATTTCTTTATAAAGCAGGTTTACAGAAGTTGACCACCAGGAGACTTTAAAAGGCAAGTCAATTAATACCATAATCCTAATTAACTGCCGAAACAGCCAGGCTGAGAGCGACTTGTGGAGTCGGTCCTGTTAGGACATGGTCAACGGGCTGGAAGTCGGGGTGTCTACACTCGGCTGTGCTTCCGACGATGGGCTCTCCCTTCGTGTTTACCCAGCAACGAAATTGTAAGTGGCCTCGTCACGCTCCGGACAGACACAGCCCGAACACGTAGACCTACAGGCTCTTCTGCATCGCTCTCCCTCGCATCCTAAACGAGGACAATTAACCAACAACGCAAACGACTCCCCGCTGCGTGCGCACAGCGGTGCGCTCCGACAGCTCAGGGGCTGCGTCTGCCGCCGCGGTGTCCCCGCACCGCACAGCCACGCGCGCCCTACCACTCACAGCATCCTCCAGGGCAGCTGGTCTCAGCGTGCTGCCTCCTGACCAGCGCTTCCCGGGTGGGGGTTGGGGGGGGTTGTTGGGAATACAAGCTCCAGGGTTCCGCCCCAGACCGGCTGTGTCCAGCTCTCTGGGTGGGACAGAGAGTCCGTGTGGCCACCAGCCGGCCAGGGACTCGGATGGCGTCAAACTGAGAGCCGCTGTCAGCGGAGGAGGGAGGAGAAAGTTGTTTCTGACAAACTTGTACCGACGCAGCTGGAACTGCCATTGGACTTGGCTTCGGAAGACCTCAAAGAGAAAAGTCTGCGGAAAAGAACTAGAAGTCAAGAAGCCACTTAGCAGACTAGGGGGGGAAAAAGGGCTTAAAAGTCGCTCAGTTATTCCTGCCGAGACAGAAGGCACCAAAAATGCTAAGGAAAAGCTCAATAAAATTTTCAGAGATTCTCAGAGGCTGGCAAGGGAGCAGTCCCAGTAAAAATACACAAGGTCTCCTCTTCCTGCTTGCTGTTCAGAAACACCTGCCCTCTACCTGTCTCCTACACGAACCAAATTAATTACTTCTTTTTCCATTTTTCAATAGTAAAAGTAAAAAGACTTTGACCTGAGGGTCTATATTAAATATGGAAGGAAACATTTAAGGCTCTAGGCCCAACAGGCAAAACCTAAATATCTTCATTAAATTCTCCATGGAGAACGTCTTTTAAGATACTACCAATCGCAAACATTAAAACAGTATATAAGGAAAAGGAGAGAGAGTGTCGGAATGATAAGAAGAGGCCTGGGTTTGTATGCTTCAACGTCCTTGCTGTCATTTACATATCGAGCCCTGACCCATTTCTTAAGTCCCAAGTGTCTGATTTCCTCTCGCTGCAGGGAGGAAATCGTATAAAGCGACACCTGAGTATTTCCAACTGGGCCCTTGAACCTTTCCGCACAGCATGTGTGCCAGTTACCGGCGTCACCTTTTCCCAGGTGTAAGCCCTTCTTCCTCTTTCTCCTTCCGTCCCTCCTCCTTGTGTTCCCGCAGGCCCTCCCCTGGGTGACATGTGGTATTCACCGGATCCGGTTTGTTTAAATTCACAGTCACCTGAGAACCCACTTCCCTCTCACCTTCCCCAGTGGGATCACCCTGACTACTCCTCCCGCGATATTTTCCCACCTGACGTCACTGGACCTGAAGACTCCACAGGGCTGGGATGATGCCTCCCCCCTCCAGCCCA
This sequence comes from Tonatia bakeri, assembly GCA_004024845.1. NCBI lineage: Eukaryota > Metazoa > Chordata > Mammalia > Chiroptera > Phyllostomidae > Tonatia > Tonatia bakeri. The sequence continues at coordinate 42,970 of PVIA01007080.1, read as the reverse complement.
GCACCCGGCCTGGCCCCATGGGGGGCCTCAGGTTCTACAAGGGGGGGGATGAGCCCAATGAGGATGCACACCGACAGAACCCTCAGAGCCCCGTGGTGCCAGGCCGCCATCACACACCGAACCTTTCTCCAGAGAGAGACATTGGTATGTGATAGATTTACAAAAGAAGAATAACCTAATCTACCATTGTCACACTCTAAGCTCTACGTGTCTAATAATCACACTGGCATGCTTTTCCTGTGAGGGCCCCTTTCCTGACTCATTGTGAGATGAGTCATGTGTGTTTTGTCCACTGGGATACCATTGCTCTCAGGTTTGAACACCTGCCTTAATGACCTCTCCGAACCGATGGCAATGTGTCCCGGGTCCCTGGGGGACACCCACAAGACTGAAAATCAGGCAATTATATTAACGGGCAAAATGGCTTCCAACGAGCAGTTGATGAGAGGAACAATCCCGGTCCGAGCAGAGCTGCAGCCTACAGCAGGGTGATTCACGGACGCCTGCCCCGGAAGGTGCCGGCTGAGCTCAGGAGCCGTGGCGTCTAAGTAAATCGCAGGCCCGCGGCCGGGCGTTGGCGGAGCCGGCCCCCGAGTCCAAGGACACATTCTGTGTGCTGCGCACCGTCTACCTGTCGTGCTGTGATGGCCACACGCTCACCGTGCCACACGCCAGGTATCGGACGTAGGCAGATTGGATTTGCTCTTGCAAAAGTATGAAGTTCACACAAAAAGATACGATTTTTGTGCATTGCCAGTGGCTTCACGGAAGAGGACTGGATTCTAAAATGCACCAGCAGAAAAGGAACATCTTTGGCCAGACACCTGATACAAGAGAAATCTTCCAGAAACACATGGCCTGGGATATTTCAGGCTCTTGGCAGGTTTCAAACCTGTACTGTCTTTTATTAATAATCACAGTTTGGATCAAGTGCCTCCAAGGAGCCAGGGCCTACTTGTGAGACAAGAGTTGAGCTCGAAAGTTTAACATCTTCTAACAAACATTCCTACAACAACAGATACCTTCTCCAGGCCCCAGATCACTCTGGCCAGCGCCAGTGTCACTGATGAAAGACGCTCTGAAATGCACGGCCGGCGTGCTCTGGAGACCAGCACCAGGAAGGCTATTTTGCAATAAGTGAGAAAAACACATTTAATAGCAATTTTGTTTGGTAGACTTATTGCGATCTAAAATAGACTCTCGTCACAACATCTGTCTTACAGCGGCCTCTGAAGACACAAAATAAGAGGGTGTACAAGGTAAGGCCATTGCTGCTGGAAAATGCAGTTACTCCAGGGTGTAACTGTGGAAGGAATCTCAAAACCCCCAGGGAACTGAGGGGTAGCACCTGAACTTCCACAGAGAAAGACAGACTCCTGGGCACTCCTGAGTACCCCACACCCCCTCAGTGGCGGACACCTGGGTTAGGACGTCACGTACACCATTAGAATTACAATCACCTGTCTACTCCATCCAGCTTCATACAACTTTGAAAGGACAGATCTGACAAGGACGTTTTCCTATTAGTAAAGCTCAGCAGCGTGGTGGGAAGGCCATGCATAAACACCTGGACAGGAATCCAACGACAAAGAGCCGGCGAGGCCACAGCAGGGAAGTGCTGTCACTGCAGAGTGCTGCTCTGTCGAGGTTTGGGGTCAGGGGAGCGGGAGGGGTGAGTAGAGGGGAACCAGTGGAAAGGACCAGATAGGGTGGGTTTCCGAGAAACAGCGGCAGTTCCACAGATTCCCTCTTGAGAGCAGCGAGGAGACGGTCAGAGTCCCCCCAAAGTCCCCAGGGAAGGAGAGACCTCAGTAGCTAGAACAGAGCTTGCTTTACATCGGCGGTCTTCGACCCCTTCCCTCGTGGCACACGCAAACTAATTACTGAAATTCTGTAGCACACCCCAAAATACATTTTTTGTTGATCTAACAACAAAAAACAACAGGCATCATTTTGACTCACAAAAAATAGTAATAGTAATTGCCTACCCATTTTGCTTCTAAGTGGCATTTTAAAAAGTCAGGTGCCTATACTTGAATATAAAGATTTCTGCTACCAAGAATTAGCCAATGAGAGGCAACCTCATTACACGACATGACCAATAAGATGCAACACTATTCGACGACCCACACATTTATGGTTCAAGGGCATTCTCACCAGACGCCTCCTGTTGTGTTGGCTGGTGTCATTTTTTTATTTGACAGTCTAAGGGAAAAGTGGTCAGTGCCTCTGACTAAGCAGCCAGGGACTGCATGTTTTCAAAACTTTTCTGGCACACTGGCTGAACTTCGCCGCTTGAAAGAAGATGTCTCCTAAGAGTGGATCCTTTTCAGAAACCGAGATTTGCGCGTCCTCAAAGAGGCCAGAAATTGCTGGAGCTGCAATGATGCTCACATTTAATAAGATTGTACTTTAAAAGACAAATCGAGAGCCCCTGCAGTACATGCAGTGTCTTTGCAATCAGTCAGCGAGACTTGCTGAGGGGAAGGGAGGGTGCCGTGTGGAAGGAGAAGAGATCGAATGGCAATTCAGACACAGGGCGCAAACAGAGGGAAGCATCTAGAAAGACAAAAACAGGTTTCCCTAGTCATTTCTGCCTACGATTTCTCTGCTTCCTTAGGGGTAAAAACAGGGAGATTACGAAAGGGAAAAATAATATTGTGTCACATTTTACTTTCTACTGATGATAAGATGTAGCTTACAATTTTGTCATTAATAAATTTGATATTAAGTTGACAGTTGGAGTGCAGCTGTTTTCTAATCATCTTTTCAAACATTGAAGTCTCAATAGCAGAGGCTCCCCTAGAGTGGGCTAAAAAGAACGATACCAAAATTTGATGGCACGATTTCACATCCACAGCTCGACGCAGACTCTCCAAACCGGCAAGCAGTTTAAACAAAAAAATACCAGAAGAATTTGGCCGGCTCCTGCAGACTGTTAGCCGGTGACAGGCAAGAGGAAAACAGCCACAGAGACGCAGAAGGTCCCACACAGCCGCCTGCGCTGTGCATCCCACAGAAATGTTTCCAGCGTGAAGGAGCCAGCACGGGTGGCTCTGCTTCGGTCTGGTCATCACTCACGGTCTCGTCTGCCCGCTGAGCGGTGCCCGTGGTGGTGGCAGCGAGTGTGGGAGGGTATGAACCTGCACTTCCCAGTTTCCTATCACAATAGTTCTGATTTCAGTGCTTCTGTTAACATTGGCAGGGGCATCCAACCTGCAGCCCACGAGCTGCACATGGCCCAGGGTAGCTGTGAGTGTAACTCAACACAAAATCATAAATTTACTTAAAACACAATGAGATTTTTTTGTGATTACATGTGACAATGTACTTAACATGTGGCCCAAGACAACTGTTCTTCCCATGTGGCCCGGAGACGCCACAAGATTGGACGCCCCTGATCAGGGAGGATAAAGACCTATTGAAACCTTCTGCAGGGAAAATGAATGAAAAACCATCTTTTTGCACGTACCTGTTTTTCCCCGCTGGGCTTCTTGTGGTTCAACAGCAGCTCCACGGCGCCCACGACTTCCTTCCTGATGGCGTGGAGCAGGGCGTCCCCCACGTAGACATTAAAGCTCAGGAGCAGTTCAATGAGCTCCAGGTTCTCATTTTCGATCGCAATCAGGAGGGCAGTTCTTCCAAGAGGATCGATGCAGTTAATATTGATTTTAAAATAAATTTCCGCTTCCTCTAGGGACTTCTTGACACTGGCATAATCCCCCTTTTCCACGGCGTTTAAGTAGGCTTTTTCGGACGGCGAGAGTTCCGACTCTGCCCGGACGATCCGCAGAGGGATGCGGTCTCGGTAGGGGGCGTTAGCGTTTCTTTTGTAGTAGAACTGAGCCATGCTTCATGCCACGCTATTTCTTCCTGTCTCTGAAAGTGCAAACAAACAAACAAAAAAACCCCACAAGGATTAGTGTTAGTACATTTTTTAGTTATTAAGCATCATACAACTCACAATTACGTCAGTAGAATGACAATGCCATTATTATTAAGTAATACTAGTGAAGTTTTTTTCCCCCTTCCACAAAGAGAATGGATTTCATAATTTTTCAGGTATCTGCTAACACAAGGTACAAAGTCCAAATCTAAGAGAAATAAAAAGAGGTTAGTATTTGCAAGTCGTTTTAAAAGTTACTTTGCAAATGACATGGCATGCTACCTCAGTTCAACAGTAACTTCAGTCACGAAGCAGCCTGGTTTTCACCCTTCGATGTCCAGACTATTTATCCTGATTTCTCAGATACCTAGGTTCAGGAACTGCTGTTCGAAACTGTTTATCAAATTCATCTGGTCTAACGCGTCACTCAAGGCCACGGTTTTCCCGTTGATTTTCTCTCCGGAACACCCACCCATTGAAACGGGGTGAAAGTCCCTGTCGATGGCTGTGTTACTACCAGCCTCTCCCTTTAGTTCTTGATGATACCTACTTTGCATATCTTGGTGCGCCTCGGTTTTGTGCGTAAATGTTTATTAGATTTGTATCTTCTCGTTAGATGCACACCTTCATCAGTATTCCCTGTGGAGTGTCCTTTGTGTCTTATCACAGCCTTCGCTTTAAAGCCTGTTTTGTCTGATATAAGTGCTGCTCCTCACCCTTTTCTTGCTTTGACATAAAACATCTGTCCCTGTCCCTTCACTTGCAGCCCATGGGACTTTTAACCTGCAGTGGGTCTCCTGTGACTGCACCTATGTGGGTCTTGCTTTCTCATCCATTCAGCCTCACTATACATTTCCATTGGAGCATTAAAATCATTTACATTTAAAGTGATTATTGATGGATATGTAGGTACTGCCATTTTTTATTCATGCTCATATTTATTTTTTTCTTTTCTTCTTCTTAAAGAAATTGCTTTAACCTTTCTTATAATAGTGGTTTGGTGATGATGAACTACTTTAGGTTTTTTTTTTCTGGGAAGTTCTTTATTTCTCCTTCAAATTTAAATGGTAGTTTTGCTGGGTACAGTCATCTAGGTTGAAGGTCCTTGTTTTTCATCACTTGGAATATTTTTTGTCAATCCCTTGTGCCCTGAAAAGTTTCTGTTGAGATATCAGCTGTTCATCTTCTGGAGGAAGCTCCCTTATAACTAATTAACTGCTTTTCTCTTGCTACTCTTAAGATTATCTCTTTGTCTTTCATCTCTGCCATTTTATTTTTATAAGATTTTATTTATTTATTTTTAGAGAGAGGGAGCGTGAGGGAGAAAGAGAGGAAGAGAAACATCAATATATGGTTGTCTCTAGTGCGCCCCCTACTGGTAACCTGGCCCACAACCCAGGCATATGTCCTGACTGGGAATCAAACCGGCGACACTTCAGTTCACAGGCCAGCACTCAATCCACTGAGCCACACCAGCCGGAGCAAATCTTTGCCACCTTAATCATACTGTGGCTTGGTGGGGGTCTGTAAGGGTTCATCTTGTTCGGGACTCTCTGTGCTTCCTGGACTTGTGGGTCTATTACCTTCACCAAGTGAGGGAAGTTTTCAGTTACTGTTTCTTCTAGTAGGTTCACGACCTCTTGCTCTCTCTCTTCTCTTTCCAGTGCCCCTAACATGCAGATGTTGCCATGTTTGATGTCCCAGGTGTCCCTTAAACCACCCTCACTTTTTTAAATTCTTTGTTCTTTTTGCTGCTCTGATTGGGCATTTTCCGCTACCTTGTCTTCTAATTTGCTGATTCAGTCCTCTGCCTCTTCTGTTGATGTTTCCTTGTGTATTCTTCATTTCAGATATCTTACTCTTCATTTCTGACTGGTTCTTTTTTTTATGGTTTTATGTCCTTTTCTATGTTTGCTGGCTCTTAGGTGCAGTTCTCACTAAGTTCCTTGAGCATCCTTTAGCTGCCAACAGCAATGTCTGACACAGAGCAATCTCTCCAGGCTAACTTCCATTTTAGTGCAAATCCAAAGGTGGCCTCTTGATGTCCCTTCACCGAAAAGGAAATTGAGCATAATTAAAGATGAAAGAAACTTTAATGCAAAATCTGCGGGGTGTGCTGTCCTTGCACCCCATGGGCAAATTGGTACTTCACCACACCTGTATTGACACCAAGGAAGCCGAGACACTACTGCAATGATGTGCCCGTTTAGGACACAATTAAGGGACAATTCCTCCAAGACCTACGATGACACTCACGTAACGAAAAAGTTCTTACTCTGGTCTCCGTTCACCTCTCTAGCTGACGTACCGAAATGATGAGAGCTTTAGTGTTTGGAGTGTAGAGAGATTTATTTAGGCTTCAGAGCCAGGGCGTCACACTCCCTTTCCAGACTCTGCCAGCAAAGTCATCATCACCATCATCGTGTTAGCAGTAATGTTGCTTTAATTTGTTGGAAATTAAGAACTCCATCTAATTATACCTGAGTCATAATCATAATGATTTTAGTGTCTTTTTTAAGAACAACAAATCAGCGAGGTGAAATGTGAAGCAGTGAGAGCTCCCGGGGAGCACGAGGTCTACCCAGGTTCCTCGGCCTCTGTCCCCACACGTCGATGGGGAGAAGGCTCTGTCCCAGACCCACAGTAGAATGAGAACTCTGAAGGGGACACGGCAGCTTCTGCGAGCCCAGGGGAGGGCCACGGCAGCGCCGTGTCCGAAGGGAAACGGAATGGAGCAGTCTCTCCACCCCTCTACGAGGGGTTATGAGCCCACCGCCCTCATCCACATTGGTGTTGTTTCTGAATAAAGGCCATGCTGGTTTAAAGCAGGAGAACAATACCTAGCCTATGGCCAAAAAAGACTCTTAAATATCATATTTTGAGGTCGACAATTAATGTCACAAATCTATTTTTGTAAACTGTTGATTTGAAAATGTGATTTTTCCTTATGTTGCAAAGAAGATACATGGTTTTGGTCCTTGGAAGAGTCACAAGTTCTCTTACTACAGGCCCTTTTCAGTCTCACGGGCGCTAAAGAAGGTTGTCCCTCACCCGTCTACCCCGTCTACTCTATCGCCCGTCTATTCTTCTTTCACTGCTCAGGGGACTGAACCTGCAACCTGGGCATGTGCCCTGACCCAGAATCAAACCCACAACCTTTTTGGTGTACAGGGCGATGTTCCAACCAACTGAGCCACACTGGCCAGGGCACTAATTTTTTTAGAAGACACTGAATTGCAAAGTTACAGTGGCAGAGTTAAACTTAGTGCCTAAGATATCCTTTTCCTTCCCTGGCTGGTGTGGCTCAGTGGATTGAATGACAACCTGCAAACCCAAGGGTCGCTGGTTCGATTCCCAGTCAGGGCACATGCCTGGGTTGTGGACCAGGTCCCCAGTAGGGGGCATGTGAGAGGCAGCCACACATGGATGTTTCCCTCCCTCTCCTTCTCCCTCCTTTCCCCTCTCTAAAAATAAATGAATGAAATCTTTTTTAAAAAGAGATATCTTTTTCCTAAGTGATCATGGGTCACACAGTCTAGATAAATACTGTCTTGCACGTAGTAATTATGCAAATACATGTCAGTTGGGTGCAGTAACTCAGATAATGTGTCACCTCTTTTTTCTTGGTAGTGAAATATTAGAATTCTCACGTATTTGAAAAGAAGCAGCAGCGAAACGATTCCGTGGTGCTCTATCAATCGGCCTTCCGTTCATCCCGTGCGACCAGCACGCAGCCCCAGGAGAGACAGTGTCCCCTTCTCTGGGCCCCCGTCTCCGTTCCGACTCTGTTCACACACGGGGAGAAGGCAGCGAGAACGTCTGTGCTGAGATGCACGTTCTGGACTCTCACACACTCGCTCTAAGGCCTTGGCCATGACGGCAAGGGCCCTGAATGCTCTCCATTCACAGGACAAGAACCAGAGGCTTAAAGTCGACGCGCACCCCACCTACAGTGGCAGCGTCAGCAGAGCTGAGACGGGGCCCTTGTAGGTCTGACACCATCCTCTCACCTACTCTGTGTTACAGTCTTAACAGAGCTCACAGCTTGCATGGGAATTAAATAAGGTAACAAGCAGGAAGGTGTCCATGTACTGAGCACATGGCAGGCACCCAGTGAATATTAACTACTGGTAGTATGGCTATCAGTGCTATTACTGCAGGGCCAGAGCCGAGGAGTCCCAGGGACTCTCTTGGGTGCCTAGCGCTCTGCACCCCCCCACCCCACCCCACCCCCAGACAACAGCAGAAGCCATAGTTCCTAACCTCCAAAACTGCATTTTGATCACATCTGTTTCTCTCCCCCTTTACACTTTAAATCACGTGGTTAGGGGCCAGGGCATGACTGACGTGTTTCCCAGCGCAGGCACATCCAGGGTTAACCCACATCTCTCTCTGTTCAAGACGGAGGGCACGATTTCCATATGAAAGTCACAATCCCTCGGCTTAGAAATAACCTGTGAACTGGAACTCGATTTTCATAACGTCTCGGCAATAAATGGCGAGCTACAAGCCTTTCACTTAGTGGGGGATCATTATGTTTCTGACACTGCAATGTATTATTTTATATAGCTTACCAACTGCACTATTCATTAGGATTGTGCTTGAGGATTAGGGATATTGAGTAATTTATTCAAGGTTATCTGGCTAGGAAACGTGAAGGTCCGAGTTCCAACTAGGGTCTAGGCGACATCAAATCTGAGGCTTTTTATTGCTGCCCCCAGTTGACTGGTGCAGCCTCGCACAATTCAAATGACACACGTCCTCAGAGTGTGTCATCGCACTGGCATTTTTCTCAGACGCGGTAAACCAGAACATTCCTGCAGCCAGAATATTTCCTCCTGTAATGGGCTGTAAAAACAATCACATGTGAGTCTGAAATATGATCTTTTCATTAGCTAGATCATCAATAATTAATTTTCAGACACAAATTTTGCCTCCAGCAAAATCTCTGCCAGCAGGAGGTAATACATGTTTCCTTGAGCTGAGATGGATCGTTCTGGAGGACAACGTTGTTGACAGGTCACATCCATGAAGATGCTGGGGACATAAATCAAATCCACAGAATAGAGGTTGGTTCCAGAAAGCAACACATAAATTATTGAATTCTAGGTTTTCATTGCCCCTGTTGCCCGGTAGCTGCTGCCACAGGAAAAGAATATTTGAGCTCTTTCAGACCATGGGCCTTTTTCTGAAAGGCAATGCTTCGAATAAAGAGGATTATTAATGGTGAGAAATGTTTCATGGCATTATTTATTCTAGAGAGATGGCAGAAGTGTCTATTTAAACACATAGAGGCATTTTCTAAAAATATTCAAGACAGAGCTACTGTGTGGCCCAGCGACCCCACTTCTGGGCGCACGTTTAAAGGAAAAGGAAAGAGGACTCTGTCCCCCCACGTCCACGGCAGCGCGATTCCCAGGAGCCCAGGCGGAAGGCACCTGAGCATCTGTTAATGAAGGAATGGCTCAGTCGGAAGCCACGCACACAAAACAGCGCACTGGCCACCAGAAGGAAGGAGGCTGCACTCTGAGACCACTCAGATAGACAGCCCTTCCGGGCTCGCGCTAAGGGGGTTAATCTGACAGAGAAAGACCAAGGCAAATGCTACTGGGTATCACTTCTACATGAATTCTAAAGAACGTTGAACTTGTAGAAGTAGAGAGTGTGGCACTGGTCACCAGGGGCTGAGGGCGAGGGCGGGGAATCAGGAAGATGTCAGGTAAAGGGCTTGGACATTTAGCCCTGCGACATGCAAAGGCTTTGTCTCCCACTGCCTGGTCACTGCACTGCACACGGTGCTCTCCAGGCCCACCCACACTGCCGCGGAGGGCGAGGTTTCCTCCTTGTTATGGCTGAATAGTACTCCGTTGTGAGAGCGGACCACAGCTTTTTCCTCACTCCTCTCCTGGTGGACACTGGGGCTGCTCCCAGATCTTGACTGTTGTAAATAACACTATCAGTATAGGGGTGCTCTATTCTTTCAAATCGGTGTTCTTCTGATTCTTAGCACAAATTCCCAAAGTGGGTCAACAGGCAGTTCCATTTTTAATTTTTTGAGGACACTCTACACTGTTTTCTCCAGTGGCTGCACCAGTCTGCATTCCCACCCACAGTGCCCGAAGGTTCCCCTTTCTCCACGTCCCCGCCAGTGCTTGTGGTTTGTTGATTTATTGATGGCGGCCGTTCTGGCAGGTGCACAGGCATGGCTCCCATGGCCAGAGGGGAGAGGGTGGAGGCAAGCAAAGGTCGGGGGAGAGAACGGGGACATCTGTATCAGTGTCAACAATAAAAATAAAGTTCAAAAAGGATGTGTACGTTCTGAGGATCCAATACATAGCATGATGAATATAGTTGATAAAATTGTATTGCATAATTTAAAAATTGGCTAGAAAAGTAGAATATAAATGTTCTCATCCAAAATGACACATATATGAGGTGATGGGTGTGTTAACGAACTAATTCTCCACAGTGTACACGTGTATCAAATCACAACAAGGTGCACGTTAAATAACTTACGACTTCACTTGTCAATCATAGCGCAGTGCAGCAGAAAACGGTAAGGCAGTGGGAATATGGCAGTCCCCCCGGCCCATCTTCTGGGGACCGGCACATCCAGTTAGGAGCTGATTGAAAGCTGGGTGACGTCACTGTCCAAGCAAGCCTTCCCGCAGCCCAGGGTGGTCGGAGAAAAGGGGGTCCCGGCCATTAGTGCCAGCGACCGAAGAACAGCATGATGGCTGTCCAGCCCATCTACACGGCATGTGGAAGAGAAACAAACCCTCGCACCGGGAAGAACCTAGCCCGAAGTTTGGGAGGAGAAATGAGATGGCTCTCTGGGCTGGGATGGAGGGACCCCAAAATCTTCTCTTTCTTCAAGGACGACCTTGGGTGTCTACAGCCCCCTAAAGGCCCCCAGTGGCCCCTCACAGCTTTCAGGGAACCACAGTTGCCTCCCTCCAGGTGTCCCGGAGCTTGGCCGTCACAGCCCATTGCCAAAACCTGGACCTCTCTTAGACAAAAGCCACGGGTGTCCTGGGCTGGCGGCAGGGCGTGTGGTTTGGAGGCCCAGGTCCCTGACGGGAGGTGGCCCTGGGTGGGATGCAGTGACACTCTGGGTGGTAGTGCCTTCCAGCTGGTTCATGTTGTCCCTGTTGGGGGTGGGGGGCACGGTGTTTCCCGTGCAGCATGGACCACTACGGGGAAACAGAACAGGGATGAATGGTTCAGACACTTGATGCTTAGAAGGGCCTCAGGGCGGGAAGCCCAGATGCACCCCTGGAGGGAAGCACGGCTTCAGGGTAGGTTCCTTGGAGGCCCAGAGGCGATGAGCTTGCTGTTGACCATGAGACGGGCTTGTTTCCACGGGAGCAGATGTGGTGCTGAGAACCATGGCTACACCGTGACATCAGACTTTGTACAGAAATGCAGGTTAGAAACGTCAGCCCAAAAGATGAATGGGGCTCTCTTTCCTGGGACGTGACCCCTCAGCCCCAAGGCTGGAATCTCATCTCACGCCTTACTGTCTTCTGATTGAACCCGAACGATGGTTCACCCAGGCCACCCCAAGGGCCTCGGCACCAGCAGCCAACGTCAAACTGGAAAGGGCAGCAGGAAAACATGGACTCTGCGGCCCCCGAAGGCCTGGCTAGGACAACCTGCCCCCCCATGGCCATCAGGGGCTGAGACGTGCTGTGTTGGTCAGGTCTGCCTTGGGGGGATGGCCATACCCCACCCCAACTTCTGCATCCCTGTTGCATTGACTAAAAAACGATCACGTATATATTTTTAAAAAGACAAATAATGCACACATCAGGGCACACAAGTGTGACTGGGATGCACAAGGCCAGCGGCAGGTCCTGCGCTGCCACGAGGCAGACAGAGAAGGCAGAGCCGCTGTCTCTCACCGGCGGGCTCGGGTGATGTCTTAAGTTATGTGATCTGGTGTAGAACTTACAAGGACACACCACAGAGCAACTTAAAGGAAAGACACTCTCTCCGGCCTCAGGCAGGCTTAGCAGTAAGTGTGACACAAGCAGCAGCTTCCCGCCCTTCTGTGACTCGGACTCAGAACGGGGGAAAGGGCGATTACTCAGAAACACCACAGCCCTGAAGAAGCTCCTCGCCGCCACGACGGACGGAGGTCTGACCGCCAGCCACCGTCTGCTCAGCTCGCAGCCTGCTCACCGCTCGGGGGAGAAGAGCTGTCGGTCAGAACTGAGCCACAGTGGATCGGCGCCACGTTACTGTGGTTCTATTCAGAATCCATTTCTCAATACAGAACAGCTTGGAAGTGGTGCAGTAGTTTCCAATGTCAGAGACTTGGTAACTTTCCAAGAATAAGGTTGCTTATGTGCTAATAAAAAGAATCAGGTTGAAGATCCCACACCTGTTTTGCAGTTGCTACAGCAGTCCCTCTGTGGGCATAATCAGGTGCCTGCACCATGCAACGTGAGGGTAGTTCCTTAAAAACAAAAACATTTGGCCACAGTGTTTCAGTCAAAATACAAGCTCGGAAGGACTTGAGTTTCTGGCTCTGGTGGGACAGCGTGTGCAGGACTGAAACTCCTTTCGGTAACAAGCAGAGGAGGGGAGAAATCCAAGCAGACAATCCCATTAACAAGCCTCTCTCTGAACAGAGTCTCAGGGCTGACCAGGGTGTAGGGGGCCTGGCTCTGAGAAAGAGACGGAAGCTGGAGAGAGAGGAGCTAATCTCCTACAAACCGTGTGCCCCTCAGGGCACCGGCCAGGGCAACCTGACTGCAAGGCTCCCATGCCCAGTAAGAAGGCAGACAGACCGAAGTGACGTTCAGCAGCTTTCCACCTGAGACGTCTGTTAAAATCTTGAGCTTTGCAGAAAAACAAGCAAGACACTTATCAGAAAGCTGCTGAAAATTAGGGCGCGGTATTCATCATTCAAGACAAAATTCACTACTCAGGAGCCTGCAAGGAGAAGTGGTCTTATTAAACAGCCTCAGTTCTCAGACCTCGGGGACGGGTAATATGTTCATGGGGTCAACCAGGGGGTCACAGAGCAAAGTCTGAAAGTCAGCCTCCCGTGAGCTCAGCTCGTGCCTGTGTGGCCAGCCACTCCATCCTCTCTTTCTGCGGGAGGACAGGATGCGTCCTCTCTCTGGGAGGGGGTGGCACAGTTGCTACAGTTTTCGATACACATTTTTTTACCTTCAAATAAAAAAGTATGAGATAGTCCCAAAAAATTAAGAAAAAAACAGGCCAACACAGAACTCTGTCATTGGAGGCATCAGCCTCACACTTTAAATATTCAGGGATGTTCAGAATTTAGACAGAAAAATGGAAAATTTTATCGGGAATCTAAAATCTATAAAAAGTAATAAAAGTGAAAGCCTCCAAGTGAAAAGTGCAGTAATTAAAAGTAAAAACTGAAATAAGTTGAAGAGTACACAGGACATGGTAAATAGGATTCATAAATGGAAAGATAGGCTATAAAATGTATCCAGGTTATAGCCCAGAGAACAAAACTGAATGCAAAATACATGAAAAGAAGCATCAAAAGAATAATAGAGAAACATGGCACAGAGTAAAAAGATAAAAACATGTTAATTGGAGCAGAGGCCTTAAGGCAGATGGGGCAAAACTGACTCTGAACAAATAATGACAAAGAGTTTTCTAAAACCGATGAAAGGTATCAAGCCAAATTTAAGAAATACTCCAAATGTCAAGCAGTGGAAATCCAAAGAGATTACCTGGGTACATGACTGTAAAACCACTGGAAACAAAAGACTAGAAGGAAAGGCAGGAGCAGCCACAGTGGAAAGCACTTCGGGGCCAAAGGAGCGGCAATCAGACTGACTGCTGACTTCTCGGCAGAAATGATGGGGTGCAAACGTCGACTGAGTGAACTATTCACTGAAGAAGATAATGTCCAGCCTAAAATATTCTACCCAATGAAAAGAGCTTTAAAAGTAAGGTGAAAATGAAAACTTTTAATTAAACAAAAACTTAGAACATTCATTGCCACTGACAAAATCCACTGACATGGGTCATAGTAACATTACCTCGTGGTTCCCTACAGAGATTTGAGTGTTAGAAGGAATGCAGACATCTAAACACAGCCGTTGTGGTGTCTGCAATTGTAAATGAAAAAAGAAACTAAAACAGAAATAATTGTTCTTGAAAAAAACAAAAAATTAAATCTATCCAGTTCAGCCCATTGTCCCCCAAAATGTATATGCGTGGGCATGTATAAAATTTCACTTTTTTAAAGGTGAATATACTAACCTTCAAATTTAATTAAGTCTACTGTAGAGTAAGGAATAAAGGCAAAAATAACTTGAAAAGTTAGATAAATATTGTGTATTAGATTATCTTCTATTTTTCAAATAAATAATTTCAAATAAGCAGCACTTTCAAAGTGCTGCTAAGAATTTAAAAAAAATAAAAAAGTTTTTCAAATTAAAATCTTCTGACTCTTTTTAAAATAGTTAGCTATGGTTAATAAATCTGTAATATATCTTATGTATTTTACTGTTTCAGAAGAGACATTTTAAAATAATCATATACGTAGTGGATATTTTTAGTACTTATCCTTATGATCACAGTGAGCATTCATTTATTCATTTATTTTCAATCACCAAAAAGGCCACACGCCCCAGCAGCATCCCTGTAACGACTTTTTCCCTCGCACTGGGGCAGGGAGGGCAAGGGACCCTTTTCTCCCACACAAAATTAAATTCACCGTGCCCTTCCTTGTACATGAGGAAGAGTGTCAGGACAGGAAACCTCCTTTCTTAAATTCTTTCCCTTAAGCCCTTCTTGGCTTAATTTTTCTTAAATGTGTTAGTGGAAGAAAAGAAAACCACTTCTATTTCCAACCTAAAGGAAAGAGAAACCCATAATCGTTCTTTTTATGGGTCACATTTTAATAAAGATTGCAATTAAATTTCACTGCGAACACAGGACCTTAGCATAATTGTATCGATGTTCAGAAAAAATAAACACGCATCGTCCCCGCCATCTCCCTGGGGAAGCGCCCGGCTCCGGTGGAGGTGGCAGCGGGGAACGGGGATTTGTTCCAGGCGACTCCTGTCTGGGGCTCCAGGCCCTGAGCAAGGAGCCGCTAGCCCAGCACTGGTCTACACGATGGAACGAACGCGTCTGTCTATGTGTAGGGGACCGATGGCGGGAGATATCACTGAGCATCCCATTGGAGGAGGACCAACAGGTACAGGACACAACTCTCCGAGCGGTCACTCACCCTTTCAGTCACTCATATACCCACTTCATTATGGTGCAAATAATCAAAACAAATCCTGACAGATCCTGGAACACTTTTACAAGCTGAGAAATACAACTCATTTGATGAGTTGAGATGCTCTTGAATCACACTAATTTCGATACATAATCCTTGAACATCTTTATAGATGAGATCTCATTTGGACCCATACGGCCAAAAGCATTAGAATAACGTAGCTCATCTTTCAAATAACATTTGTTGAATACACTGGAATGAGGCAAAGTTACATCTCAAACCTGCCTGGATTAGCCAACAATGCATCATTTCAAACACTTAATTTGTTTACATCTCCTCATTCTGCTTGTCTCCTGACTCTATTTTTACTTTGTGGGCATCTATATTTTTAAGAAATCAGAGGCTAAAATATTATATTATTAAAAAGACCCTTTGCAACTTTCATTGCCAAAAATGATCACCATTAACTATTATTCTGAAAGAGGGAATTTTTCAATATTTAATTGCATCCCATATTTCAATTACAGCCGCGTGATGACTGGTAAGAAAGCATTTAAGTATACGAGAAAGTTATGCCTTAAGTTCGGGCTTTAAGGGTTCACTGCTACCTACAACAGAACACAACAGTCTTTATTCTTCAAGTTAAAGTTGTTGATCTTTTATATGTTGGAAAAACGCTTTATTGGAACTACCATTACGACGACATATTTTTTCATTAAAGCTCTTTCACTCACGAAAGGGCAAAACCGTCTGCTGGTTCGCTCTGTTCCAGAATATGCTGAAGGGCTAACGAGAGAAAGCTGCCCAGCTCCCCACACGGCTCATCACAAACGAAAATGGTGAGTGGTGAGGATGAAATAAACCAGATAAGCAAATTACTCCTGCCAGCATTTTCCTCTTCTGCAGTGCATGCAGAAGGACACAGCTTTCTTTCTTTCTTTTTTAGATACAAAGCTATGTAATATCTTACAGAGCAACAAGAACCCTAAAATTTGAATTTTCTTTAGAAGTATGTCTTTCTTCCTAATTGTCAAAGTTCTCAGAGGTAGCTGTTCTAATTATTTCACGTAACGCCTCTCGGAAAGCAACGATTCTGGCAGAGGAGGTAGTCCTAGCAATATAGGTCCCAAAAATTAATTTAAGAAGATGAATGTAGCTAGCTCTGTTCCTTTTTTGTTCACAATATTTAATACCATGGAAAGATGGCCTATTTCTGGGCCGCCAGTGCACACTCAGCTGTCCAAACTGCTGACTAACAAACACCAACGGTGCATGTGGAGAATCCGCAGCTGACTGAAGCATGGATCCACCCTTCCAAGATTATCTTGAGTCAACATGTTTTCTGTCCCGAGGCAAAGGTGCAGGGCATGGGGATCCACGCCTCTGCATCCCTAGCTCCAAAACTGGCTGCTTCTCTTAGGTTTGCCTCACTGGTCCCGGGTCAGGGGTGAGGGGACAAATTGTGAATGGAGCACCAAAAACCCATCAGGACTTTGGAAAATGCCTCACCTCCTAAAGCTCATTGCCTCTGAAGGGTAAGTGAGCAATATCTACATAAAACGAAAGCACCATCATTAACAACACCAATAATGCTATTTAAAGTGAACATAGATATGTCTATAACAGTCAGAAAACCTAAGTCCTACTCTTACAGGAAACAATAATTTCAGATAATAAGGATGCATTCGAATTTCTTCTGACACGACCCCATGTTTTTTTTTCTTTTAGGTCCGTGTGTAGACTAATTGATGGCAATACAATTGCATTATGTCCTCAGTGAGCTCTCCACCTGCATGAGAAAAGGGAGGGGCAAAGGAGTACAATGTCCGCAAGATAATACGGGATGCTGAAACGTCATAATGAGAGGGTTATGGGACGTCTTTGTTTGAAATCTTAAAGAAAAAAGAAAAGTATGAACTTCTCCATATTCTTAGCATCTAGACCAGTGACAGTTAAATAAGTCTTTAATAAAGCATCCTACGTGTGTGCAGATATGTAACATATGTATACATGATAAAAATCATTTAGTAAGATATGAGAGTCTTGCTTAAAAACAGATTTTAGAATTAGAGGACCTCCTAAGTCATTTATTCGACATCTAATCATTCTATAGCTGCAAATGCTGGCCGACGACTTTGATTGTGTCTTATGGACCACTCTCCACTCGGCTTACATATCTCATCTTGGCCGATATTCCTCTGCAGGCGCTGCCTGCCGATGAGCTCGCCACCCAGGAGCGGTTTTCTGCTCTTCGATACTCTTCATTTCTTACAGGGCATTCTGTGTACAGACGCGCATGCCTCCAGAAGAAGTTAAACAAGGCCCCACGGTGCCTATCAAACTGCCACCGCCGGAGTGGGCCTTCAGTTAGAGTTTAACCTTCGATACGACCTTCGGGGTCTGCAGCTGTGCTGTGGCCAGTGTGAGAAAGTTCTTTACATAAAATGATACCTGTGCCATCGCAAACGGGGGATGATTATTGATAAAGCATGACAAACTCTCCATGCTTCGCACCACATGCGCTATGCATTCTGCCTGTCCTCTCCCTGTGTTCGGGGGGTGGGGCAGCTACTGGTGTGCGCCCAGTTACTTGAAAGAGCAGCACATTAGGACAGAGGAGTTAAGGGTGACAGCTGACAGCGAAGCGCTCATTCCCGAATTCTTTCACCCCGTTCGTCCACTCAGAAAGCACAAATGGAACACAAGTTACACTGATTCTGTGGAGTGAGAACTACAGTGCCGTGTGCTAGGGACCACGACCCCGGCAGACACGGGCTACCGGCCCACACACTCGTGCTGCTTTTCCACGCAGGTGTCTCCCACCTGCGGCCCTCGGGCTGCGAACGCAGCCCAACACAAAATCGCAGATCTACTTAAAGCAGGATGAGATTTTTTTGTGATTACGTGTCACAGTATACTTAACGTGTGGCCCAAGACAACCCTCCTTCCAGCGTGGCCCAGAGACGCCACAAGGGTGGACGCCTCTGCTGGAGGTGACAGACACTTAACGCGTGGCAGAGCTTCCCCGCACCTGTCATAAAGTTTAACTCAGAACAGTCCCATTCCCAGCGGAGTAGAAGGGAAAGATTGTAACCAAAAGTACTCCGGCCACCCGCGAAGGGGCCTCAGGTACCGCCACATCTTTGACATCGATTCTCAACTTAATTTGCCAAATACAGTCACTCCAAAGAAGTCTCTACTTCCCTTACGAGAAACCCTGGAATCCATCGTCTCTCAACTCTGCCCACACTGCTCACCAGGTAACGGAACAAAAGCTCTCCCTTAAGACTTCCAGCTCAGCAGCATTTAACTAAAGCAGGTCAGTAACTGGTTCTATGAATCCTGTGGAAACGAGCAGTGTGGAGGGACTGGCTGACTGGATGTCATGTCCACTGAGTGAATGACTGCGGGTTAATTACTTTTGTAACGTGTGGAATAATATGGCACTCAATGTAAGCGCAAGCCTGTTGTTATGACTGGTTTCATCATACAAACAAATATGCTCAGATTCAGCCACTACGGTACTACAAACTGTGAAATAAATTAATTATGCTCAATTGCAAAGGCATAATATCCACGACAATCTAATTCAGTTGAAAACATAAGCTTTCTTTTTTTTTAGCATCTTCTGGGTTTCTTAAAGGGGTTTACTATCTAGTTCAGGAAACAGACCTCTCCCCACCTGCAAGGTGGGATGTAACCAGGGTTTTTGCTTGTTTTACTTGTGATGCCCAGAGACAGGAAGAAAGCTTTCAAACAGATAGTAACATGGAGCTAGGCTTAGGGGTCAGAGAAGTTTCGACGGGAAGAAATCAGAGGAGCCTTACCAGAAATTGCAAAGACAAAGAGCTTGCTCGTGTGTCACCCATCGACTCACTCAGTTACTCATTTACTAAACGTTCAACAACTGCTCACTGAATGGGCACCACTTCAGCGCTCACTTTTGTGATGGTGTTTTCTCAAAGACACTGTACCCAACTTCAGCATCAGTAGGTCTGTGGACCGAAGCACTTTCCATTGGTTTTAACTGCAGGTATAAGTTTAAAACAAAACATGGCAAATTCCTAAAAATGTGCTGTCAGCTAAAAGATGTATACATGAGAGCTACCTTAATGAATACCAGGGGATGTTAAAAATAAATAGGCAATTAACTTCAGATAAAATTAAGACAAAACCACTTGGGTAGAAATTTTATGTGACATTGATAACAGGCAATATAAACCAAACATGTCCCAACACAGCTGCTATTTCTATAATCAGAGATGTTTTATTAACAGCCTACAGATGATTGAAGATTGGATGGAAATTTTTATTTAGAAATTAACCATGTTTATTTAAAGAAAAATGTATAGCCTTGAGTTTATCCATGAAAATAAGCCTTTTTTCCCCTGTCCGCATGCATTGCATTTATATTCAAGAGTCAGGAACGAAATGATTTTGAGAGCAACCTGCTCTGCCTTAAAACTTACAGCGTGAACACAGCACCGTCTCCAACGCCAGTCTCCTGACGGGTCTGCATGCCCTCGTTACATCAGGCAAAACATGAAGGAAGTGAATAGCTCTACGAATCAGTGAGTGTACAAATCTTGTTAGAAGGTCACTGATTTTACCTTTGAAACTATAAAAATTAAGTCCAGAGTATTGGCTGTAAATGCAAAAAGACATGGGTTCAAATTCTGACACTCCTACAGAACACCTTCGTGAATTTTTAGAAATTTAATCTTTTCCGATTATTTAAAAGGTGGTAAAACACTCGGTTTTAATAGGCGTGAAGATAAACATCAGACATCTTCTCTGTGTTTCTAGCCCAGGGCCTGGCATATATTAAGTGCCCGCAAACACTGGCTCCTCATTTTAGCCTCTGTTTCTCTTCTTTTTTGCATAATAGCTCCTGTTTTTCCTGTCTAAAATAAGTTTTAACTCCTACTGGTATTTGTTCAAGCAAATTACTTACGGTGACTTTTTCTACATATCTCAAAATTGTAATAGCAAACAACAGTCAGCATATAATGAAAGCCTGTGTGACTCAGGTCCTTGCAGCTGCCATTTCTCAGATGGAAGGCAGTGCCAGACAGAGCTACCGAGCCGCCTTTTTAAACTCATGTTTTCTTCCCCATTTCCAACTTCCAGTGTGAAACTGTGTCCATGTGTCAGCCGTCACGTCCCAGTGATTCCAGGACACTGTTCTGTGTCACAGAAAACATTTTTTTAAAGAGACAGAGCATACACTGATATTAACAGGACATACTCTACAGTTCAAAAGAGCAGACCAAGTACTGAAACCATGCTCTCTCAAATCCCGATTAAGAGACGGAACTTTCGCAAGGACCACTGCATTTTTTAAAAGTTTAAATAAATCACTTCATCTGCCAAACAGCCCGTGGAACCGTGCGGTTTTAAGTGGGCCTATTTGCAGTGCAGGTGTCTTCAATTTCCATCCTCACGGGTGAGTGGCATCTTCTCCTAAATGCACTTTCATCCCAGAGTTGTTTAGAGATGGCCCTGTTCTCAGAGACCAGGCCGGCGTCTATGCTGATCAGAAAGGTGCATCCAAGATATGTCCACGACACACTGTGATGTATATACACATCCCGGATCGAAATACTCCCAAATCCTTCCAACACTGAGGCCTCGGTGCAGCCAAGAGGATTAGGAACAGAAAACAGAGCAGAGGGAGTTCTGAAGCAATTTTGTAAAACCACAACTCGATAGAAGGAAACGTCCGCCTGAGGCTGCGTCGAGTTAACTAGTTTTAATGTTTACTTGGTGCAGAGAGGCGGCCAGGCAGGATCTGGCGAGAAGACAAGGTTATGATTGGGTCTGTCCCCTCCGCCTCACCTGAAGATCGCCCCCAGTGGTCCCACTGGACTGTCCGCTGGCTGGCATGGAAGCAGGAGCCACACGGGCCAGGCACAGTGGGGCAGTGCCCTGTGGGGGGTTGGGACAAGGCACCTTCGAGTCCGCCCATGTATGATGTTTGGCAATCATAACTTTTCGGGGCGGGGGGAGAACTTAAGAGTTCATTATATTTTCCTTCATCCAGCTTGTTTTAAAAAAATGAAACAATCCCATTTTTACAAGAAAACATTCAGTCCTAGCCATTGTTTAGCATTTTTAATGTATCTATCCGTATTTGCAAAATCCTTCACCCCTTCAGCACTGATATTTACATGATTAAATATTGAACAAATGTGTGCCTATCTTTGTTTGTTCCAAGATATGCATTATTAATTCCTAAAGGTAGATCATGTCAGTTTTCAGCTGCTAACTGTAACGTTGATCATCTAAATTATCACAATTATCCTAGCAGTCAAACATGCAGGTAGAAAAATATGACAATCTTTTCAACAATATGTTTATGAAGGTATTTTTTAATTCAGTAGGGTCAATCAGCATACATCCTAAGGGCTAGTACTTTCATAGAAATTTCACCATGTTAGTAACAGGGTTTAACAAGTTTAAAGTACGCGTGCTGAACAGGATATTCGAGTCCCCCCTAATCAGAAGGAATAAAGGCAATGTTTCTGGTGGTTCGTATTGATGTAAAGTCTGAGTTGACTCAGGGCACCCCACACGGCAAGTTATTTGGTCTCTTACTATGTCAACGACCCAAGGGGGCATAAAATTCATAGGAAACTTTAGTTTTCTCGTGGTTTTCTCTGTGCATTTTGACCCTGACCTTCCGGGAGGAACTACAACAGAGAAATAAACAACTACAACAAAACTGTCAGGGGTTAGACGCAATGGAAATGTGTTCTGCCTTTCACACGTCTTGGAGAAGGACCATTTGAGCAACTACACGGAAACTCCTCTCACTTTTCAACAGCAGAGATTTCAGCAGAGACTGTTAACGCGGGACAGCTTCAGGAAGGAGACGAGTGTGTTCAGCCTGCGGAGTTAGATGCTGTATGGTTTGATGGATGCTGGCGTCCACGCTCTTGCTGACAAGAAAGAACATTTTCTCAATTTGCAATTACGAATCTTCTCACTGTGCCTCATCTGAATGGTCTCTCTCTCTCTCTGTTTATTCACTCAGTGACCGTGGAGCACCTCTTCCCTACCAGCCTCCCCCCACCCCTCCGTGTTTCTGCTGCTGCGCCCCTTTCCTGGCAGGAGCCTGCAGACTCCTCACTCCCCAGCCAGGCGCTGCGCCCAGCAGCCGAGCTCCGTCACAGCTGTGGAAAGGCCCTCCAGCTCTGGGCTCTCCCCCAGGAACCACGCGAGAGCGTTCTTTCCGTCGGTGCTGAGCGTGGTTCACCCAGACGCGGGCCTCCACAGCTTTGATAAAGTCCACTCCACATCCCCTGATGTGCTCCAGTGCCTTCCCTGCACCCATCCCGACGGTGCCTAAGGATGTCTCTAGCGAGGCCATTCAATGTTGAGTCCGGTGTCTGAAGCAG
Source organism: Tonatia bakeri (assembly GCA_004024845.1). Taxonomy (NCBI): domain Eukaryota; kingdom Metazoa; phylum Chordata; class Mammalia; order Chiroptera; family Phyllostomidae; genus Tonatia; species Tonatia bakeri. Next base: position 20,457 of record PVIA01007080.1, on the reverse strand, counting down.
TAGTGAATCCCCACATCTTACTGATTTTTTTTTTTTGCCTGAAATACTTAAGTGTGTATGTGTGTCGGTGGGGGGGGGGGGTCCAGGTCTGCTGTCCAGGTGAACAGAAGGACGTACTGCGAACATGACGGGTGTTTAAAGGACACCACACCCCAGCGATGCCAACTGCAGCCTTTCGACACCCACCCACCCACATTCTCACCGTCTCCATCAAAGTTTTCCTTTAAAAAAGAAACTCTTGTTAACCTTTTTCCTTAAAGAATGTGTGATGTGATAGTTAAAAAAGAGAGAGAATACCTGAATGGATTTGTTGTTGTTTTTTTTTCAGCGTTACAAGACTGCTCTCAATTTCTTTTTAATAAAACGAGCGAACCCTGCATCTGCCCCCACTGGCTCCCCGGGCTGGGCTCGGACTCAGTGGGCTGCCCACTGCCTGTCGTGGGTGCGGGATTTAACCGGGGAGGGTCCCCTCGGGCGCCCTGAGAACCAGGATACGACCTGGTGGGCACGGGCACGAGCAGAGGGCCCGTCCCACTCTCCCTCCAACTCTCCGGCCCCTTCCAGCGTGCTCCAGCGACAGAAGGGAGCCGAGCTCACAGCTGGACCGCGCCGTGCAGCCGGTCCCGGCGACCCGCCCGAGTAGTAAACAGTCACCGGGTTTCGGTTGCCCGGCGCGCCCGGAATCCCTAGCGTGGGTCGCGCAGCGCGAGTAGAAGTGGTTCTTGAGCGAGAATGAAAATGACGCAGAGCGTAATCGATCGACAGGGCACCGGTCGCCACCCATCCCTCAGTGTCCCCCCAGCAGGTCCCCGAGTGGCTGGGCAGGGCGCCCTAACAGGCTCCCAGCCGCCACCGAGACCTCTGCGTCCTCCCAACGCGAACAAGGCGAACGGCAGCCTCGCTCGCGGCCCGCGGCGCGGCCGCAGCGGCTCTGTTTACCATATAAGTCACACCGGGGCTCGCCCCGAGCCCTCGCCCTGCTCCGGGGGCGGCGAGGGGCTGAGGCGCGTCCCCGAACTCGGGCTCAGCACCCGTCCGCCGCCGATCGCCTCGCAGACCCAGTCGAGCCCTAAAGAGAAGCCACGCAGCGGGGCCTTTGCAACTGCTGATCCCCCGGGGACCTCGGTCCGCCTCCCCGGGGAGCCGGCTTCGCAGGCAGCCTGGGAAACTTCCCCGAGGTCCCGGGGAGGACGCGAGGCGCGGCTCGGGGCGGAGGGAGCTGTCGGAGGCGACACCCGCCTTACCTGCAAAGTTGCGATCTTCGGGCTGAAGAGGGGTCGGCCGGAGAACCCGGGCCACGGGCGAATTCCAACGGGGGGCCTTCGTCTGGGCCGAGTTTCCCAGCGTCCGAGGAGGAGGACGCCCGAAGCTGGGGCCCCGCCGCGGGCACCGCCTGGGCGGAGAGAAGATGCTCCGCGCGCGGCGCCGGGGAGCGGGGGAGGGGCGGCCGGGAGCGGGAGGACGGGCCACCCCGCCCCCACCGGTCCCTCCGGATCAAGTTAGCGTTCCCACGGAGGACAGCGGATGAGCCCAGAGGCAGCAACCCCGCCCGCGGTTCCTGGCGGCCGTCGGGCTCCGCGTCCGCTCGGAGCCGGCTCGGCAGACACGGTCCCTGAAGGTGCGCGCCCGCGTACGGCTCTGCGGGGCGCTGGCGGGGACCCGCGCGCCCGCGAAGGCTGCGGGTGGGTGCCCGGCTCCCTGCGCGGCGTCGCCTCCGCGCCCCTCGAGGTCAGCCCGTGGGGCGGGCCAGCTCCGCACAGGGCAGTCTGCAGCCAGGCAGGGGAGCGGCCAGAGCCCCTGCGGTGGTCCTGGGAGCGAGCCAGACACACCTCCGGGCTCCGGCGAGCTCCACCGAGAGTTGGACGCGGTGCGCGCCAGGACTCGGCTGCGCCCCAGCCCCCGCCCCGCTCCACGAGCCCACGGGAGGCAGGCCGCCCGACTCGCAGAGGCACCTCGCCCCCACTCCGCAACTCTCCGAGCGTCTCCCACCCCGCCTTCTCGGGGCTCCCGCACCCCCTCGCCAGGCCTCCAGGTGTCAGGCTTCCCCTGCAAGAGCGGGGTTCTGCGGCTTTGCCACCGGAGCCAACGATAGAGACGGTCGCAGGGAACAAACCAGGAGGCTCGGCGTCCCTCCACCCCCACCCCCACCCCCACCCCCACCCGCTGGGGCTTTCCAGCAGGCGGAGGAAACCAGTAAGTTTCCAAATGAGAAATGAACCCCAAAACGCGCCCCAGCCTGGGAAGACCAGAGTCGCTGGCTTCGAGGGGTGCGTGCGTGCCTGTCTGTGTGAGGTGCGCGCAGGGCGTACTGAGGTTTCGGGGTGGAAGTGATCTCCGCCCGGCCGGGCTCCGGCGTCCGCGCCAGGAGGGGAGATTCGAGCGCGGAGAGGTAGAGCTACCTCCCGGGGAAGTTGGCGCTAACTTACTTGCTGGACCTGCGACGCTGCGGCTCCCAGCGGGTCACTCCCAGAGGCTCGGTCGGTCTACATCCTGTGATTCGAGTCCGTTGTAAAATAGAGAGTGGCCTCCGCGCGTCATCTTAGCCAGCGAGTATCCGGCTCAAGAACCTTCGGTTTCCTCTCGATTCCCGTTCTTTCCCTAAAGCCCTGGGGCGCTAGGAGTCGCCACCGGCCTCTGCGCCGAGGCCCGGCGGCCCCAGCCGGGCGCTGGTGCAACAGATGAGCGGCCGCCTTGCCTCGCGTCTCAGCCCGGCGTTGCTGCACCTTCGGGGAAGCGGCGCTCTGCCGGCCGCGAGGAGGACCGGTTCCTTCCCAAGGAACGGTCCCCCGAGGGAGTCCAGGGAGGCGGCAGGCCGGCACCCCCCACGCCGCCTCCAAAGTGCAAGATTAATGCATTTCCTTCTTGGCTATCCCCCCCTCCCCGCCCCCCCTCCACCGCGCCCCGCCTTAGTTCCCAGGAGTGGAGGGTTTGGGGAGTATTTACAGGAAAAGAGGATGTCAGTGGAGATCGCTGGTTGATGTGCGTTCTGCTGTGTTTTCTTTGAAATCACTTCTCTTATTTCTAAATTTGTCTTTCTCTCCAGCCTGCGGCTCTTCTCGCGGGTTCCTCTCCAGCCCAGCCGCGACCCGGGTTCTCGGCGCCTGGGAGCTCGCGACCTCTAGGTCATCTTCTCCAAAATGCCGAGGTGCACTGAAGCCAAGCTGGTTCCCAGGATATCGCCCCAAAAACAGCCAAAGGGAGGACGGCGAAAGATTTCCGTTCCTCCCCCAAACCTCTTTTCACTCTTCACTACAAAAAGTACATTAACATCCCTCCACTGTTCTTAATGTTCTTAATGGTAAATGATGGCTTTGAACAGATATGAAAGGACATATCTGTCTGTAGACATAGTAAGGAACTTGGTGACACATGTAAGTCCACTTCCTAATGGGAGGGGGGGACAGCATATATGAAAATCTATTTCATGCTATGTAACTGTATTTTTGTATTTCCTCATGAAACAGCATTCCCATCAATCATCAGTAATCACAATGTTTTATTGCCTAAGAAACATATTCTGTTGATGGTCTTCCTTTTTATTGTGTGTTTTCCATTACCTTTTCATGCCCTTACAATCCGCCCAGTCACCACGCTGTCGTCTGCCTCCATGAATCCTTCTGCCTTTTTGCTCAATCCCTCCCCCACACACTCCCCCCAATAGAACTCCACATACTGAGACGTGTATGTCTTCTAATCCATCTTTAAATGCATTCAAAAGAAAGTGGCGCCGTGACGACCATGCCCAGTGATCAGAGATTAAGAAATCACTCTGCAACCTGAGCACCGGTGACAAATCATCCGTGCCCTCCTGCCTCTTCTAGGCCATCTCGGCCGTGATGCTGGTGAGAAGCATTCCTGTCTGCCCCTCCTGTTGTTTTCCCGTCAGAAATGTGCCCGGGCACCCACAACACACACAGAACAGAAAGGAGCCACCTGAGCGGACTGTTTCCGTGGAGAGAATACGGTGCTATTGATCTATGAGCCGCATTTTCAAAGGTGGCCTGTGATTATTGATTGCTAACCTTCTGCCATCTACTAAAATGATTAGCGGTCTCAGGGAAATTATTTGAAATACATTTGAAAACCCAGTACACGGCACAGGCTACCATCATTAGCAGTAGAAGGAGGAAGGTTTGTTTTTGTTTACAGTTTCAGAATACACATTTGGCAGTATTCCACAAACCTGCCTTCTGCTTAACACGCAGTGCACTGGGGCCAACGTGACTTACAATAAATGTTATATGCAGACTGAAAGTTTCGGTTCGGAATCCGAGTCAGGAAAACAAGAAGGTACAAAATGAGGTGCTCTTGTTTTGAAATTCGCCAGACACAAGGTCACCCAAGAAATGATGGCAGTAAGACTATTCTCTGTCATGCTCACTCGTGGATAAAATGTACTGTGGAAATGAAATTACAGCTGTTTTAGGAACTCAACTTTCGACTTACTTCTAAGTATTAATCTTGCACCCAGGAGCTGGTAGGTAATGAGTGAGGAATTCCAAAGCTGCCGTATCTCAGGCTTAGACTCATAGAGCGAGGTATGGGGCACAGCATCAATCACTGTTAGCATCTCGTGGGAGAGCAGTGCTTGGTACTCAGTGAGGCCACTGTCAGGTACAGGCGAACGGCCTCCTCTTATCTCAGGCAAGTTTGGGAAACAGGTTTGCTTCGTCTGTGAGGCCCATGTGACCTGTGTTCTGCCTGTGTGACCGGAGCTTTCCCTCATTCTGCACCAAGACTCACCCAGGCCCTCCCTGTAGGTACTGGGTAGGGCTGAGGTGCGGGGCAGGGCTGGGGGAGCTTGGTAGCCTGCTCAGCTCCACGGTGGACCGCAGGCCTTGCTGCACCCCGCCCCCCCACCCCCGGCCATGCCATCCCCCACGACTAGGCTTCGATCCAGTCTGCCCTGGCTGTGCTTCCAGCCCAGCTTTCGGCCTGCATTTGAAAACATTTTAATGTTTTCAAAGGTACCAAGTTCTCTTCAGAAACATTTCTCTGAAATACTTAAGTTCTTCCCATCTTGCACATGGGATTATCCCCAACTGTAAGATTTTGTGGAGGGCTTTTGTACACACACTTTGTCTTCACATCTGATTGCGTCCTTGGAAACAGTCGCTGCCTCACAACGCGGGGATAGTTTAAAACTCGTGATATGAGGTCTGTATGTTTCACTGAGCCCCCGTCACATGGGCACATGTAGTTTGCTTTTCCCTTTTCTTTTTTATATTTTTCCTGACTTCTTGTTTTTAAACATTGGCATCTCAATGCAATGAGTTGCATTAGTAAAAAATCTTAAATATATATATATATATGCTTGGCTATTTCTTTATTTTCTTGTGAGCTATAGACCTTTCCAATACCAACAGGGTTTTTCCCACTTGATTCATGACAGGTCTTAACACATTAAGAGCATTGATTCCCCACCATATTTATAGCAGATTTTGCTCATTTTTATTTATTGTTAAAATTTCAGATAATGTTATTGGTTTTTAAAAAGGTTCAATTCTTTTTTAATTTTCTTATATTTATTGGGGTGGCATTGGCTAATAAAGTTACATGGGTTTCAGGTGTACGATTCTATGATCCATCAACCGTACATGGTATCGTGCGTTCACCACCTGAAGTCAAGGCTCCTTCTGCGGACTCGTCTTTGGCCCCCCTTCCCCTTTTCAGCCTCCCCTGCCCCCTGCCCTCTGGTCACCCCCACACTGGTGTCTCCGTGAGTTTTTGTTTGTTCATCTTCTTTGTCGGTTTGTTGCTTTTAGTTTTACGTCCCACAGATGAGGGAAATCGTTCTTGACTTTTTCCGTCCGACATTTCAGTAGCATGACATTCTCAGGACCCATCCGCGTTGTCACAAATGGCAGTTTTCGTCATTTCTCGTGGCCGAGTGGTTTTCCAGTGCAGAGATGCATCAGGTCCTCTCTGTCCGGTCCTCTGTGGAAGGACACTCACTTGTTTCCACGTCTTGGCCTCCGTGAGCAATGCTGCAGTGGACGCAGGGGTGCACATATCTTTGCAAATAATTTTTTTCGCTTTGGGGAGTAGTTGTCCAGAAGAGGGATGGCTGGGTCGCATGGTAACTCTCCTCTTAACTTTCCGAAGCGCCTCCGCACCGTTTTCCACAGCGGCTGTGTGCGTCTTTACATTCCCCTGGCAGAGGATGCGGGTCCTTTCTCGCTCCTTTTCTCCGACACCTGCCGCCACTTTTCTTGTCCAGCAGCCTTTCTCGCAGGTGTGGGGTGGAGTCTCACTGCAGTTTGATTTGCGTTTCTCTGACAGCGACCGAAACTGAGAGTCTTTTCATGCATCTGTTGCCCGTTTGCGTGGCTCCGTGGAAGGCACGTCTGTTCCCATCCTCCGCCCGTTTTTTGGCGGGATGGCTTCTCTGTGCGGCGTTGGTTGTCTGAGCTCTTCATGTATGTTGAACGTGAACCCCTGCATGAGCTGTCCTTTCAAATATCTTCTCCCATTTGGCTGGATTTTTTTTCCTTTGTTGACGGTTTCCTTTGCTATTCGGAAGCTTTTTAGTTTGATACAGACCCACTCGTTTATTTTTGCTTTTGCCTCCCTTGTCTTTGATGTCAAATTCATAAAATCCCCTAAGATTTTATGAATTTAAGACCAGGGTCTATAAATTTAGTACCTATGTCTTCTTTTATGTATTTTATTGATTCAAATCTTACATGTAGGTCTTTGATCCATTTTGAGTTAATTTTTGTCTTTGATGATGAATAGCAGTCTAGTTTTATTGTGTGTGTGTGTGTATATATATACATATATTATATATATACACATACATATATATATTTGCATGTGGCTTTCCACTCCTTCCAGCACCATTTATCGAAGAGGCTTTCTTTTTTCTTTTGTATGTTGTTGGCTCCTCTGTCAAAAATTATTTGCCCATATATGTGCCAGTTTTTTTCTCAGCTGTTAATTCTGCTCCATTGGTCTGCGGGCCTGTTTTTCTGCCAACACCACACAGTTTTTATTATTGTTGCTTTGTTGTATAATTTGGAGTCAAGAAAGGTGGTAACTCTAGCTTTTTTCTCTCTCAGGATTGCTTTGTCTACTTCGGGTCCTTTGTGGTTCCATACAAATCTGATTTTTTTTTGTTTTATTTCTCTTAAAAAATCCCATTGGCATTTTTATGAAGATTGCATTAAATCTGTATATTGCTCTGGGTGATATGTCCATTGTAGCTATGTTGATTCTTCCAATCAATGGACACATTATTTTTCTGTGTTTTCTTCAATTTCTTTTAATAATGTCTTGTAATTTTCAATATATTGGTCCTTCACAGCTTTTGTTTATTCCTAGGTATTTTATTCTCTTTGTTGCAATTACAAAAGGAATTTTTCACTTCATTTTCAGAAATTTCACTGTTAACATATAGGAATGTAATGGATTTTTATACATTGCCTGTATATCCTGCAACTTCATTATACTTGTTAATTGTTTCTAATAATCTTTTGGTGGCGTCTTTAGGGTTTTCTATGTACAGAATCACGTCACCTATACGAAGTAACACTTTACTCCTTCATTCCCAGTTTGCATGCCTTGTATTTGTCTCTGTGGCCCCGCTGCTGTGGCTGGGACTCCCCGTGCCGTGCTGAAGAAGAGGGTGGGAGTGGGCGTGCTTCTCTTCTTCCTGACCTTGGAGGAACAGCTTCCAGTTTTCACCACTGAGTATGATGAAAGTGGGGGGTTTGTCGCATGTTGCATTTATTATGTTCAAGCACTTTCCTTTGATACTCATTTTATTGAGCGTTTCGACCATAAGTGGATGTTTTAGCTTGTCAAATGCTTTTCCTGTGTCTGTTGATATGATCACATGACTTCTATTCTTTATTTTGTTAATGCGGTGTGTTGCAGTGGTCGTATTGCCCATGTCAGGCAATCCTTGCAGCCCTGGAGTGAATCCCACTTAATCAGAGTATATTAGCTTCTTAATGTATTGTTGTATTCAGTTTGCTAGTGTTTTGTCGAGGATTACTGCATCTGCATTCATCAGAAATATTGTTCTGTAAGGCTATTTGTGCATGTGTTATCCGTCCCAGGTTTTGGTATTAGGGTAACGTTGGCCTTATAACGTGAGTTAAGAAATATTGCCTCTTCTTTAACTTTTCAGAAGATTTTGAGAAGCATAGATATCAAATCCTCTTTGAATGTTTGGTGAAATTCACTAGTGAAGCCGTCCAGTCCTGGATTTTTACTTTTGGGGAGATGATTGTTTCAATCTCCTTGCTGTTGATGGGTTTACTTAGATTTTACAATTCCCCATCTTTAAGTCTAGAAACTTATCTAACTTCTAAGTTATTGGATTTGGTGGCACATTCTCTGCTAGTATTCTAGTGTGATCCTTTCTGTATCAGTGATGTCTGTGATAACTTCTCCTCTTTCATTTCCGATTTTATTTGAGTCTTTTCTCTTAGTTTTATATTCAGTCCAGTCAGAGGTTTGTCGGTTTTATTAATCTTTTCAAAAAACCAGCTCTTTGTTGAATTAATTGTTTTGTCTTTTTGTTCTCTACTTCATTCTCTAATTCTTATTTTCTTCCATCTGCTGACCCTGGGCTTTGTTCTTCTTTTTCTAGTTCTCTAAGATGTAATGTTAGGTTCTCTATTTGGGATTTCTCTTGTTTCTTGAGCTACACCTGTAATGATATAAAAATGATATAAAACTTATCACTGCTTTTGCTGTATTCCAAAAGTTCTGATATGTCATATTGTCACCCTCATTGTCCCTACATACTTTTTCATCTCTCCCTCTATTCCTTTTTTTTGACCCTGTCATTCTTTAGTGGCCTGTTGCTTAATCTCCACGTATTTGTGGGTTTTCCCTCTTTCTTTTTTTCAGTTGATTTTCAATTTTGAGGCATTGTGATGGGAGAATATGCTTCTTATGGTTTCAATCTTCCTAAATTTGTGGAAGCTAATTTGGTGTTCCAATATATAGTCTACCCTTGATAATAGAAAAAAGTGTGTAGCCTTTCTTAGATGAAAGGTTCTGTAAACATTGATTTTTTTCCCTTCGGTGTTATGTGTCATTTAAGGCCAATGTTTTCTTACTGAGTTTCTGTCGGGATGATATGCGCAAGGCCCTCGATGGTGTCATTAGTTAGGTCCCCTACCATCACTGGGTTTTTGTCAGCTTTTTCCTTTAGTTCTGATCATCGTTGCTTTGCATTTTTTGGTGCCCCCTGGTTGGGTGACTATATATTAATAAGTACAATATTATATCTTCTTCACGTATTGTCCCTTTTATTATTGTAAAATGTCCATCATTGTCTCTTGTTCCCTGTTGGGTCCTGAAGTCTATTTTGTCACACTAAGGACAGCCACACCTGCTTGTCTCTGGACGCCATTGGCTGGGACTGTCATTGTCTCCCCTCTCTCTCTGTCCTCTCTCCCTAGCCCTGCAGTGAGCCCAGGGTGCAGTCATGCCCCCGTCCCTGCTCCTCCCCCTTTTCGCTCGGATCCACCACCACCTTCAGATGTTTTCATGAACGGATCTCTCGGACTCGTCTGTGTGTTGAGCAGGGAACCCTTTGTTGAGTGATGGCTGTTTGGCCTGTTGTAACTTCGGCGAGAGAGACTGGGGAGACCACTCACTTGACATGCTTGTGGGTGGCAAAGACATAACGCAACATACAGATGATGTATTCCAGAATTGCATGCTCGAAACCTATATAATTTCATTCACCGCCATCACCCCATACATTTATACAAATTTAAAAAGAATGTTAACTGATCAAATGAGTTTTAAAAGTAAGTGAAATAAATGGGTTACATTGTCCGGTGGTCAAGGACACATTCTACAGCCAGATGGCCCTGCTTTGGGCACAAGCGAAGCCACTTATCGGTCACATGACTTCAGGACACCAACTGCCCCTCTAACTCAGTTCAGTTCTAAAATGGGAAACATATATATATTAGTGCCTCTTCCATAGATTTGGCTTAGAAATCCATGTACATAAATGTAAATTAGTGTAAACTAGTCATTGTAAATTGCTTAAAATACCTACCATTACAAGGTTACACATTGCTTTATTTTTTTCTTTATATAGGAATATGTTCATTGTGTGATTTTTCACAGAGGGTGAAGGCATTTCCCAAAGTGGTCATAGAAAAATGGTGTATTCAAGAAAGTTAAGGTTTATTTTAATACATTCCTTGCGATGTTTCAGTGCAGAAAATGTAGAAGTTTGCAATTTGTCAGCGAATTTAAGCAGAGAAAATAGCAAATTCAAGAAATTCAGAGCTTCAAGAGCAATTCCCTCTTGAATTGTCCAGACTGCCTTTTCTTCCAATGATGCTGGAAGAGCCAGCTTCTACTGGGCAGGAAATGAACCCGGGGAGAGTGTGTCGCAGAGTGAGCATTGAGTTCTTAACTCTTAAAAAATGTAACTTTGATCTATTAACACATATATGCATTTGTCTTCAGAAGTAAGAATGTTGGGTATCTTATCTTCCATGGGCTCTTTGTGATGGAAAGTTTTAAACTATCTCACGCTCTTTTTGAGTGCTACATGTTGGGTCGTATCTGAGCTCATGATGCCGTAGAATCAGAACACCTGCCTGCAAATCCTTTCTAACAATGTAGACCCTATTTTTCATCATAATAAGTTTTAAAAAATTATTTGGATAAATTGGAATATAAAATACGTAGTTCCCTGGCTAGTGTAGCTCAGTGTATTGCACATCGGCCTGTGAGCCCAAAGGTTCCAGGTTCAATTCCCAGTCAGGGCAGATGCCTGTGTTGCGGGCCTGGTCCCCAGCTGGGGCCTCAGCGAGAGGCAACTGATCCACGTTCCTCTCTCACACCAACATTCCTCTCCCTCTCCTCCTCCCTCCCATCCCCTCTCTGTAAAAATAAATCAATAAAATCTTTAAAAAAAAATAAAATATGCAAAGTTGAAAAGGCCTGCTTGTATTTATTAATGTACTTGCCCATGCATTTAAAATCATATTATAAGAAGTGAAAATATTTGGACAGTGTTTCTGTGGAGCTCTGTAACGGAGCTTTACAGAAGACCCGCGTCCAGCCCCCCGGAGCTGCGCTGCTCTCCTGACCACGTGACGCACTCGTGTGTGATGCTGTCACTCAGGGGTTGCCTCCTGCCTCAGGAACCCGTCACACAGCAGTAGAAAAAGTTGTTTCTTCGTCACATGTGTATGTATGTATGCTGCCGATCATCATGAAGCAGATGAATGAAGACAGTGAGGCTTTCCAACGAGATAAGACTCACTTCTGTTGTTCCGGAACACAAATTACAGGCACATATTCAGAGAAATAATGACCACACCCAGGCTGTGTGTCCCCTTCGTTCCTGACAGCCCCTCGCTGCTGAGCTCCGGTGCCTGCGGGCCCAGCTCTGACTGAGGTTCAGGCTGATCTGCTGCATATCACCGTCCGTCTTATTAATCAAAACGAGGTCAGTAAGAACACTCTCAGTCCTAATGCTGCATAATAGGAAGAGCTATTTAAAGACTGTGCGAGGGGCTATTATCTCTTTTCTGAGTTGCAAATGGAGAGATACTAGTGAAAATCAAACATAGATTCGATTAAATTACCTGGTGTGGGCGGTCGTGCCAAAAGCTGCATTAAATGCCAAACTAGCTGTTCTCTGGTGTTAGTTCAGTTATTCTGATTGCGCCAGTCTCTCATTTTGAAGAAAATACAGTTGTTATTAGTTGCTTCTAAGGATGAGAGAGCAAAGGGGACAGGAGAGAGGGCGAGAAGGAGAGAGGAAGACAGGGTGGGGAGGCAGGGAGAGAGGGAGGGAGGGAGGGAGGGAGGGAGGGAGGGAGGAAGGAGGGAAGAATCCGGTCCCTAGGCCCTGGAAGTAGTTTGCTCCTGACTGGTGAGTCCAACTCCCTGAACTCTTTAAGGACGTCATAGAAGTGTGGTCCTTTTTGTGGTTCTTCCGCCATGTCATGGTGGTTTCAGAGCAGTGGTACCCTCTCGTGCCAGAGGTTCCTGGAGCCAAGTTTGAAAGCTGCTGCGGTACCCGCACCCCCGGCTGCATCTCATCCCGGCCTGGCACCGGCTCAGGGTGCCTGTTGCTGAGGAAGGTGTGTCTGACGCGGCGGGACATGAAACCGCACCTCCGCTTCTCCGGAAAGAGAACGTCACGTCGATGTTTTCTGCTTGTTTCTTGTGAAGCCTCTTTGTCTCTCGTAAGAAAATATAAGCTGGGTTGAATGTACTAAAAGCCAGACTTTTGCTGTTTCCATTTGGAAGGGGGTGGTGTGCATGTGTGAAAAACCAAAAGCTGTTTTTTGGAAGGAGTTGCATGCTTCCCGATGGAGACTGCTGCTGCCCGCAGATGATTCTGCGTGCTTTGAGTAGGTTTCCTTGTTGAAATACTTCAGATTTCAGGGAAATCGTAGATTTTCTAAAGGATGCAGGTGCCTGTTAGAAAACTGAGAAATATACATAAAAACAAGCTCTTATTCCTACAAGGTCAAGGCCTGGACAAAGTTTGGATTGCACCACACATGGTCAGCCCATGCAGCCTTGGCAAGTCCACTCACTTGGGTTTCTCATCTGTAACTTGGAAGTTATAGTGTCCTGCATGATAATCTCACAAAATTTACCAAATTTTGGCAAGTAACACATTCTTACAAAATATATAGACCTATATCATATCATATCTATCTATCTACCATTGGATTAATTTTACTTCTTATTGAAGCACATGAACTTTGTACTGCACCAAATTTTATTTCAAGTAGATTAACCACGTGTAGTGAAACCAGTTTCAAAGGTTTCTTTTCTTTTTTTTTCCAAAACATGTCTGTGTAGAGAGAAACTGGGGTTTTTTTAGATGGAGTGCCTTTCATAGCATTACTATCTAATGCTAATGAAAGAAAGGAAAAGGAAGCATAAGATTAGTGTGCAAGGGTCCCTGGAGAAAGAGTGGCAGTACCCACAGAATGAGTTATGTAGTGGTGGGGGGGAGCAGGGGATTGCAATAACAGTTTGAACTGAGACGGAGGCTGGAAAGCTGGGACATGACGGGAAGGAAGCATGCACCTACATCAAGGAGGCTCCTGTCCCTCCTGGCCACAGGAAGAGAAGAGTGGGCTCCGTCGCCCGCCCGCCTGGAGGACCAGCATCAGCAGCGCCTTCGCTGGACGGCCCGGAATGATCTTATGTAAATGTGACATTACTGCCCAGCGCCCCAGCTGGGCAGCGCAGTCATTCCGTCTTTGATGACTTTGCACAGGGCACGTAGCTCCGGCTCTGCACCAGATTCCAGAATCTTTCTCCCATTTGTTCCAGGGCGCTCCCCAGAGTGGCCTAAAATCCTCATGCTCTCAGCTCTGAGCTGCCTTTTCACAAAAATTAAAACATAGAAAAAATCACTAGGAAGATGCATTTGATACTTAGAGTTGGTTAAAATGTCATGCATAATGCATTTCATTGTCTTTTCCTGCGCTAGAATGCCGATTTTTGAGGAGCGCTTTGGAAATACATATATTTATGTACACAAATTCATATGTGTGTACACATAGGAGTCAAGCAAAATAATTTCTGATGGAAAGTTAGTGAGTCGGATCACGGAATACAGATATAAAGATCTTTTTTATTTTCACACTGAATGTTACAACGTTCCTGTAAGCAGAACCCAGCAAAGAACGGTGCTGTGTGTGGAAGGTAATACCAGGAAGAGAGAGATCGCGGTTCAGTCATCCAGCACAAATTTTAACCCAAAGGCAAAGAACTGGTCAAAAGCCAGTCAATTCCACTTTAAGAATTGGAGTTACCTTGATTCAACAAATAAATAACTCTGCTTAAACATTCTTTGGCATTGTTTATAAAGAACACTATTTGAGGTAAACACATTTTTGTATGCCTGGCTCTCTTGCAAGATAGCAAAGTTCATTTGATGTCATCATTACTGAGGCCCAAGTACTTATTAAATTGCAAGATGGGAAATGAAAAAAAACATGAGTGGTAAACAGACCCTATTTCTTACAGCTGACTAGCACCGTCAGAGGGCAGTGGGGTGGCCAGGCGTGAGAATGGACTCAGTGGGCCTGCGTGCGGTGCTGGGAAGAGAGTCAGCAAGATCTGTCCTTCTACATCCCAGCTCCACATTTGTACACGGACACGAAAAACTGATGGAAAACACTAAATTAAAAAAAATCAGCTAGAACATGTCCTAAGACATGTTCTAAAGCAGAGAAAAAGCATCTAGCCAAATATGAATGGATAGATACATGTGAGCAAAAGCAGCAACAGCCCTGGCCAGTATGGCTCCGTGGGTTGGGCGTCATCCCACAGGACGAAGGGTCGCTGGTTCGATTCCCAGTCAGGGCACCTCCCAGAGGCAACCGATCGATGCTTCTCACGTTGATGTCTCTCCCCTTCTCTCCGCCTCCCCTCCCCCTCTCTAAAAATAAATAAATAAGATATTTTTTAAAAAATAATGACAAGTAGGCTAAGTTGGTTACTGGTATGAAATACTCAACACAAAATATAATTAGTGGAAGAGCCATGTGGAAATCACCGAGATACAGGGAACCATTCTGTTGCCCAGGCCAACTCCCCTGACCGTATCGACACAGATTTATTTTAAATCAGAGAGAGTACAAGGAGAGGAATGCAGCACACTCACTGGGGAATCGCAGGTTACTGCCTTCATTTCTGCTCCCCTACCACGGTCAAACCGCTTTCTCAAACGCTGGAGGAGAGACGTATCAGCTTTACAGAATTTATGCTAAATCTGATCTGTCTGACTTTTGTTATCGGCATAGTGGTTCAGAAGTGCGTGAGATTATCCCAAAGGGGGCATATCTGGTAACTTCTGTTCTATTCAGGTTAAGGAAAAAACCACTATCTGCACTTCCTCACACAGTTTGCAGACTTTTACGGTTTTCCAAAATCAATTTGCTCCAGATTCTTTCCTTATTTTAAATGATCCATTTTTAGCATGAAAGCTATCGAACAGCTAAATGTAACAAGTCGGTATTTTTTCTAGGTTCTTCAACATACATTTTTTTCCCTTCTAAAAAGCCAGATAATTATACATATTTCTTTTGGAATCTAAATTTACATTCTAATACATGTCTACGAATCATCCATAATAACACTGTTTCTTAGCCAAAGTAAATGAAGACGCATTTGATATGTAGAGTTTGTTAAAAGATCTTCTTTTAATTTTTTATTTATTAATTTTAGAGAGACAGAGAGGGAAGGAGAGAGAAACATGGATTTGTTGTTCCACTCGTTTATGCATTCATTGGTTGCTTCTCACATGTGCCCTGGCCAGGGACGGAATTCTCCACCTCGGTGCATCGGGACGACGCTCTAAACCGTCAACCTACCCAGCCAGGGCCCACAGGGGGTCTTCAATAACATCAGATATCGCAGGAAAAAGAAGAGAGATGAGCACGTGGTGAGGACATAAAAATCATCCACAAAAGAGAAAAAAGACAGAGGGTGGAGTGGAAACGCTGGAGTGGGTGGAGTTACATGCAGGGGAAAGGCTAAGAGAACCATCACCCAAACCTCTTAAGTGAAAAAGCACCCTTCCCTCCCTTTACCGCTCTCGCTCCTGCGTTTGCCACAATTAATCAAGTGCTCCCTCTCTGTAGGAAGGAGTTCCTACCCACGGGAAGTAATTTTTGCGTTCCAGACTGGTTACAGAACACAACGGACAGGCTGGAGCCTCGTGCCGAGAAGATTTTCTCACTCAGAGCTTCCTCAGAACAGCATTTTCCTAGAGTGGGATGTTATCTGGTACATTTTTACTGTGTTTTCTACATAATTGCTATAATTTGGTTGTGCCCATGGAAAGCAAGAACATCTTTTGTTGGGTTAGGAAGCCATATCTAATAATTATTTTTTTAATATAATTTCTGTCTTTAGCTCTGGTGATTTAATTAAAGCTTCTGGTGAAGGGCTAAATGCAATGGCCCCTCTCTGCTCTCCCGAGTGATGGTTTTGCCACAATGAAAGCCACTGTTCCTTTTCACGAGCTCTGGACAGTCACTCAAACCCACCACTGTCGTTGCAGAGAGGGACCCGCCTCCCCTGGTCTTAGAGACGGACCCCAGGGGTGGGCAGTTGACCCGGGCTGGGTGGCTGTCTCCCTAGAATTTACACGCAACAAAAGGGGAAGCCATCCTGTCCTGTGAAGCTTCTGGGATCCGATCACTGACGCCAAAAGCTGCTGCGAGGGGCACCTGCCGCTCGTGGAGGAAGCCCTGACTCGCCAGGAGGAGGAAGGGTCTCCGAGACCCCCGGAGAAGAGACAGAGGGAGCTGGGGGCCCACGGAGATGAACATGGACAGCAGGCGTCTCCGCACAGCAGCCGCGTTGCTACAGGTGGCCGGACGGAGAGCAGCCTCACACCTCCCCTGCTCCGGGCGACTCAGTGCCTCTGAGTTTCTGTCTTACGGGAAACCAGCTTGAGGCGGGGCCGCCTGCCCATCCTCTCACTTAGAAAACCCAAGTCCTGGTTGGCCCAGGAAGGCAGAGATGGTGAGAGAGAGAGTGTGAGGGAGGGAGGGCCGCTCTGGCATTGGCTCCAGCAGCTCCTGGCCCTGAGCTGCTGGAGCAGTCACTCACCCACATTTTGCCACGTAGAATGAGCACTTTTCTTTGCCCAGACGTTTGAGGGAAAAATAAGGATGCACGTTATACGTGGGCAGCACCTGAAATACCTTGCGTCTGTTCTTGTGTTTTGTAATTATTAGTTACATAAAATTTCTTGGACCATAATATGTTCAAAATTTACGCTAAAACTTCTTTATAATACAAAATGCGTATCTAAATATAAATAAATAAACAACTGAACTAAAAAATTTAAAGGAAAGATTTTTGTCTCTGAACGTTTGGGTCAAAAATGTGGGTGCACATCACACTCGGCAAAATACGGCGTCCCGTCTTCACGTCAGTCGTGCATTAGTGAAATGGGGACTTGAAGCTCTGTCCCCTGGGATTCCTGGAAAACCTAATGTGATCAGCAGGAGGAGGGAATGTCTAATTGTCCGACACTGAACTGGAAAGTCTACCCAGGCTCTCGGTTTGCAGGCAGACACTGGACTGGAGACAGAGCCGGCAGAGGACAAAGGGAGGACGAAGGACGGGTGACTCCAGGCTAAAGTGCCCCTGGCTGCGCCCGTGAAGACGGTCCTGCTGCAGTGTCGCCATCTGTCTCGGGAACGAGACTCCTGGGAAGCCCTCTTGCCTGAGCGGCTGTCTTCAAGTTTCCCTCGTGGGATGATCTTCCTGCTTTTCCTTTTTCCTTAATCATGCCCAGCCTTTCAAGTCAACAAACCTACAATGTCATCTTCTCAAAAACTTTATGGTTTTTTTTTTCAGGCTCTGCAGTTATTTTTTTGTAATCTGCAACAAAGGATATGTTCATTGGGTCTTTTTAGAGAGAGCAGGAGAAGAAGGGGGAGAGAGAGACGCGTGTCAGCTGCCTCTCATAAGTGCTCCAACGGGCACAGAACCCACCACCTTTGGGTGCAGGGGACCAGCTCCAACTGGCTGAGGGCAGCTTTGGAGTTCCTTATCCTGTTAAAGAAAGTAAGCGCTGGAGACTCGCTTTTAGAACTCTTAATAAAGCCTGGCTTCTTCATTTTCTTTTGTATTCTAATCCACATTATATTGTGACACTTAATATAAAATATAGAACATTTTTCTGTTGCTTTTTTTAAATGGGGCTTTTTTTGGTGGTGGTACTAATGGTTTCTATTAGGGCATACTACCCAGAATGAATAAGGTGGGGGGTGTCTCTGGGTGTACAAACTAAACCAACCATCAGTCTGTTTTATGAACCTAGAAGGAGTGACATCTGTGTTGGGCAGGGACAGGATTTCACCTGTCACATTACCCTATTGTTCGTGGTTTAATGACTGCAGTAAAGCAGGATGCTGCTTCCTCTGAGGCACCTGTGCCTCCGTGTGGCCGTCCTTCCTGTTTTTCTGTAACATTTGAAGGAGTGACTGCTGGGCTTTTCCCATGTGATGGTCCGGAAGGAGCAAAGAACAGCAGAAGACACGCGTGGCACGCGGTTCTAACGGGCACACCTTCCATGGGGGTCTCCTGGTGTCGAAACGTCTTCTCTCTCGTCAGTGTTTCCCTGTCAGCGCCCCGCAGGCGCCGAAGTGCAACACCGGCGTGCACAATGTGAACCGAAAGGGGGTAATGAGGAAGAAGGCTGCATGACCCTGAGGTCACATTGCCCAAGTTTGTTGCTCCGGATGGTCTGCCGCCTGAACGACTTCACGTCACATCACGTATGTGTGAAACACGCACGTAAGGAGAACATAATCGGAAGAACAGGGAACTTCTGAGAGCTGGCTGGGTAGAATTTTGGTGAATCAAAAAATGTCCACATTGGGTAATGACAAATGAATATTCTATACTTTAGAGTGAGTTGTTGAACTGGTTAAGGCAAGCTTCCATAGGAAAAAACAGGTACCCTAAAAATTACAATAAAACGTGCAATATTGGTGACGGCTTATCTTATTCACTGAAACTGAAAATCTATTAATAGCTAGAAAGCTATTAATGGCTTGTGATACGCTTTCCATGTCATCTGCATGGTGCCATTCTCTCTGGAGTGAAGATTATTATTATCATTATTTTACTTAATGGTACAACTACATAAATTATCTCAGTTTTAAGTTTCTTATCTACAGAGGGCATTATGTCTTATTTTTTTCCCCTCAGCACTAAGCCCTGAACCCTTAGAAAAAATCACACACACTTCTAGGAGAAACGAACTGTTACCAACCACAATGAGGAAACTCAGACGCAGGGAAGAGACGAAGGTTTCCAAGCCACACTCCCTGTTAGTGACAAAGTCTGACTGTGTGCGTGGAAACAGAAACTGCCCCTACCTAATGCCAAGCTCAGTGGTCGTCATACCCGGAGAAGAAGGTAAAGAAAAAATAAACCTCTTTCCTGCAACTGGCTGAAAAATGTAGTCAGCCAGATTCATGCAAACTCATGTTCCGGGGCCGGCCTATGAAGGAAACCACTTTTACGAAAAGACCTTCATTTGTTTCAGATTAGGGATGTGTGCGCCGCGCCTGGAGGAGGGCCTGGCTTCCTCGAGTTTCCCAGAACATGGCAGTGCTGTGCTCGGGAATGGCTCAGTGGGGTTACTGGCGTTTGAGACTTTGCCCATATCACGTCACGCATGATACTTGAAACTAAGTATTGATACATCCACTACCGCTTTGGAGACAAGGCAGACACTGAGGCTCCCGACCCAACGAGCCGTGGGGCCCAGCGCTGTCCTTCTGGCTCCAGAGTGTCTGTCAATCTGTCCCTCTGTGCTTCTTCTATACAGATCAATGGCCCACATGTCAGCATCACTTGGGGGGGAGCTTGAAATACAAAAAAAAAAAAAAAAGCTCACCCGACAAGACCCCGCCTGCGACGGGTGGCATTGGCACGAG
Source organism: Tonatia bakeri (assembly GCA_004024845.1). Classification (NCBI taxonomy): domain Eukaryota; kingdom Metazoa; phylum Chordata; class Mammalia; order Chiroptera; family Phyllostomidae; genus Tonatia; species Tonatia bakeri. The sequence continues at coordinate 1,021 of PVIA01007080.1, read as the reverse complement.
CCTGGGGGAGCCCACACCCCTGAGCTCAGCACAGAGGCTGCTGTGTGCACACGTGTGGGGGCCTCAGCGCTGGACCACGAGCGGGAGGACCTGCCATGGTAACCTCTCTCCTGGCTCCTTCCCCCAGTTCCACGTAAAAAGCTGTCGGATTCTGTTCCTAGGAAATAAGGGCACCTTGCTGTGATGGATCCCATGGTTTTCCTCCATTCTTTACTATGTAGAGCGCTTGAATAAAAAGGAAGCAAATCTGGGTTTAACTATATTCTAGTGGGGATGAAAACAAAACCAACAGCAGACTAGCACAGTCCCTGACTGGGGAGCGGAGAGGGGCTATGAGCTTATTCGATTTTAAGGTCGCGTAGACAATCTAGTGTTTGGTTTTCAAACAGAGGAGTCCTCCAGGCAGCAGTGGAAGCTGCATGGCCCGTGTACCAACAGCGCCTGACACCGCATGGGCATCAAAGAGTTAAAGGACAACACCTCCTTGTGTTGAACCTCAGTGTGCAGCGGAGGGTCCCCTGCTGCACAGGCAGGGAGATGTTCAGGCCTGACCCATGCTGGAAGTCGGACCCCTTCTCCAAAACAAAAGGTAACCTATGTAACCTCACCCCCACCCCCTACCGCCAAATAAGAAGGGTGTTGCTGGGTAGTCAGTTGTGGCGGCAGATTTGTGGAGGAAAGGACAGAAGCCTCGTAAGTGTCTAGAAATATGTGGGTTTGTCCAGGATCCAACCAGGAACATGGCACGCTGATGCTCGATTCATAGGTGATGAAGACGTTCATAAGACAGGCATCCGCCCACCTCTGGGCATGCGTTGCCAGCTCGCACGTTCCACGAAAGCCGTTTCTGTTCACTACAGCGCATACCCAAAGACTTCTTCCTCGTGGCCGGTACAGAGCAGGCACTGCATGAACAATTCTAGGGAGACACTGAGGGTTCCTTGCGAATAAAGTAGAAGTCCTGGAAGGAAGGAAGGAAGGAAGGAAGGAAGGAAGGAAGGAAGGAAGGAAGGAAGGAAGG
>PVIA01007079.1:0-88087 GCA_004024845.1 Tonatia bakeri | reverse complement strand
CTATGTACTATAGCATGCCATCTGAAAATAATTACCGTTTTACTCCTTCTTTTCCAATTTGGATTCCTTTTATTTCTTCTTCTTGTCTGATTGCTGTGGTTAGTACTTTTAGTAATATGTTGAATAAAGTGTGAAAGTGGATACCCTTGTCTTGTTCCTGATCTAAAGATAAACACTTTTAGTTTTTGCCCATTGGGTATGATGTTTGTTGCAAACCTCATTAATTCTTAATGTCTCTTCTATTCCTTGCATTTTCATCATCGCCTCATTTTTGTCTTAATGCATATTCTCATGATCTTTTGTCTATAAAATAGTACTTTAAATTTTTCTCATGCAGAAGCCTTGCTTTCTCTTCCAAGCTCTTTTATTCCTTGAGTCTATTCCTTGTGGCATTTGGAAGTGCTAACCATTCCCTTCATATTTTGTAAACTCTTTTTTCCATTGGACTTTAAGAAATTTCTTTTTCTGGGTTTCCTTTACCTAGATGACCTTTCGTCTTCATCTTCTTCTTCATCTGGGATAGTTTTTTCTCTTTCTGACCATTATGCTATATCTTTAAAAAATATAACCCTTATTAGATTTTTCCATTATCAATTGTCCCCTTATCTTAAATGTTATTAGCACTCTGTCCTTATCCTTTATTCTCTTCTCACTTTATCTACCTTCTCTGGTCAAAGCCATCCATTCATATAATTTTTATCAATAACCCAAATATGATTGATTCTGATTTTGTATCTTCAGGTTGGACCTTTCTTCTGAGTCTTGCTTTATGTATCTTTCTGATTACTTACTTCCTTTTTACATATGGATATTGCATAGACTCTTAAGCCAATTATCAAAGAGTAAACTTGATTTTTTCCCATAATATATTTATTCCTTGTTTTGTATGTCTGTTCTTGACATCCTGATGCCACAAAAGCAGAAAGGTCTCTCATTTACTCTTCACATATTGGTAGGCCTCAAGATCCTTGATATCTGTGAGATATTGTCTATTTAATTTTAACTGCTACTGCCACAGTTTAGGCTCTTAATATGACTTGGTATTAAGTCTTACCATGTCCTCTTCTCTTCCCATGAACTTCAATTTCTTGGCACTATTTGAAGTTCCCAGGGCAAAAGAGGCTAATAATTTGACCCACATACACCCATTTGTAGTTCCTTGTCCTCCTGGTAAAAACTGTTCCTTTCCAAGATTCAGTTTAAGTGTCACTTATTTTCTGAAGTCTACTTGTATCTTCACATAAAACTGTCTGTTCTATGCACTGTGTACCTCTTTGTAGCATAATTGAGGCAAATGAAACATGATTTATTACACTCAGTTGTTTATAGATCAGTTTACCCTATTGGATTAGAAACTCCTTGAAGGTGTGGCCATGTCTTATTCATCTCTGTATCCTACTGTCTAGGACAATATGCTGCTCAATCAATGTTTGGGAGACTTTTCTAACAAATGTAAGAGGAGCTGTTTTTGAATATTAAATTTTTCAATTCACTTAATACATCACAGATCACTAAAACTGCATTTAATATGTTTAAATTTTGATCCAAATCTCTTTAGTTTTTCATAAAGTTCCATATTTTGAGTAAGTAAAACCCCATTTTAAATGGTTATAGCCTCATGATCTCTGAACAGATTCTTCATTCTCAGGTGTGCTCTTTGGTAAATGCATGGTTTTGCATATGTTACTTAATTTCTTCTAGTACTAGGAGGAAGTTGGGAAGAAATTTATGTATAATGTGTTGTAATTTTTTTCACATGAGTATGGCTTGTATAACTATTCCACCAGGAGGAAGTTTTATGTAAATTTATGATACTAAGTTTGATAAGAAACAGTTCTCTCCTTATTATTTCTACACTCTTTAGCCTGGCCAGATGGCAGTTACTTCATTGTAGGAAAGCACAGTGGATAATAATCAAAAGATAGGCATTTGAGTTCTAGGACTGGAAGTTTTGTGAACTTGCACAAGCAACTTAAATGTCCTGAGTCTTGGTTTATTAGAAAATCTGATTACTGTGTAGGATACTGGGTCAAGTCAAAGGACACAATTTACATGGAAGTGTCTGTGTCCCACAAACTGAAAGGCAGAGTTCAGTGAAAAAGCAGTATGAATGGAAAGAATAGAGGTTTGGGAGCCAAAGATCAGTTTAAATAATGGGTTTTGTCAGTTTTGTGGGACTTAAGGTATATTACTTAACACCTTGGAGTGTTACTTTCCTCATTTGTAACATGGGATAATAACATCTACCTTTTACAATTGTGGTGAAGATTAAAGGCATTAATGCATCCATGACATCTGACATATAGTCATTTTTTTTTTATAACTGGTGGCTAGTACAGGTGAGAGCAGTGTTCACTTTTTGAAATTCTCCATCTTCTATGTATGTGTTTTTTAATTATTATTTTTAAATCCTCACCCAAGGGTATGTTTATTGATTTTAGAGAGAAAAAGGAAGTGAAGAGAGAGAGAGGGTGGCTGGGGGAGAGAGAGAGAGAGAGAAAGGAAGGAAGGAAGGAAGGGAAACATTTATGAAACATCGATTGGTTGCATCTCATCCTTGCCCCAACCAGGGATTAAACCTGCAACCTGGATATGTGCCATGACTGGGAATTGAACCCACAGCCTTTTGGTGTACGGGATGATGCTTTAACCAGCTGAGCCACCAGGCAGGGCTATGCATGTCTTATATCCTATAGACTGATAACTAACCAATCAAGATGAGTCTTAAAATATGGACTAAACCTGGATTAAAACCTGAGTCATAATTTTCTGCAGAATTGGGTTAATTAGAATTTAATGCCTCTGGAGCTGTACATGCTCCTAAAAACAAACACATGCAAAGTATTTACTATGCCTGAAGCTCTCACATGATGGTAATAATTATTATAATTTCCATTCATCCCTTAGTCACTTTAATAGGCACTTTGTATATCTTTACTTGTTTTAATTTCATATTGATTCTGTAAGGTAAGCATGATTATTCCCTTCATTTAAAGATGATGAAACTTAGTCACAGAAATGATTAAGTTTCATTTACAGACTAGAAAGAATAAACTGAGAGTTTCTTATAATAAGCTTAATGATTTTTCTGATTCTCTACAAAGACAAGTAGGCCAAGCTCACTCCAGCACTTGGGCTCCTCCTTCAAAACCAGCAGCAGCATTCTGAGTTCATAAATTTAGTTTGGAAAACACCAGCTCTAATCTTAGTGGGAGTCTCTGACTTTAAGACCCAGCCCTGACTCAGACATGAGTGTGGACCTGGGTCAGATTATGAACATATGGGGCTTTATACACATTTGGCTTGTTTTCTACCTTTTGATTTTGGGAGCATCATCTTACACAGTCATAAATTTGTTGATTTGTTCAACATTTATGACATGCCAGTTATGTGCCTTGAAATTGTAATAGGTGCGGAGGACAGTAAAAAAAATATGTCTTTGTCATCAAGGAACTCTGAGTCAAATAAAGTCACAGAACAATTTATTGTGTGTTTTGAAGGCAGCAGACATCATGATAGTTCTCTGTGAGCAGAGCGAAAGGCCATTGAGGATTTCCAACCAAGGATGAGTGTTTCCGTTAGCACTTGAGGAATAAAGTTATTTTGAAATAATTTTGAGAGGGAGAAAGAAGGAAGAGAAAAAGAATGCATCCATGAAGGCATGTGGATAGATATTCCACACTAGACCCTATTAAGATTGTGAAAAGTGTGAGGAGTAAAACTTAGAGAGTCAAGGGAAGAGTCTGGGGGATTGACAAAGGCCAAGAGCACACTAGACATCATCAGTCATGTTAAAGTATTTGGAACTAATACTGTAGGCAAGAAGGCATCATTGACATGTTTTAAGCATGAAATAGAAGGGATCAGAGCAGCAGTTCAGAAAGACCTGTCTGACAGAGTTGGAGGATAGATTGGAAGGATAGGCTTGGCAGAAAAATACCAGGTAGAAGTAATCTAGGTTGGAAATGCCAAAAGCCTGGACCCAGGTGGTGGTAAGTGGTTGGAGAGAAATGGAAGATGCATCTAGAAGGATGAATTGGTGTAAGTTGATGATGTGGTAGGGTGTGTAGTGAGGGACAAGGAGGTATCCATGAATCCTCGATGTCTGTCCTCCAATTGAGAGGATAAAGACCTCAGTTCCTGAGACAGAGAGAACTCAGTTGGAGCAGATTTCATGGGGTGATTAGGACCATGCAGGATGTTATTAGTAAACCCCATGCCTGACCTTTTCACTGTTGGCCTCTCCACACTTCCAGTGTCAAGGTGTTAGTTATTGTCCTCATCACCTCCTATCTAGATTTCTCTGGCAGCCTCCTGGCTGGTCCTGATAATCTTTGATCTCTCTGAACACAGCCATATCACACCACTCTTCTATTTGATATCCAAGGTGCTTAGAGAGGCCTGGAATTCAAGGCCCTTCTGTCTGCACTCTCATCCCAGCTAACCTCTCCAGGTTTGCTCTCTATCCCTCCTTCCAAGTAGCAGGCTAGTCTTTTTGGAGGACAAGACCAAAATAGGAGGCAACTTGAGACAGTGTGTGTGTGTGGTCTTTTTGTCAAAAGAAATTAGAAAAAGAAAAGAACTATACCTATTAAAGAAGCTAAAAAATGTTTCATGGATAAGGCACGGTATATTTGGGACTTTGCAGAGTAAATGGGGAAAAGATAGGTGACAAGGAGGAGGGAAGGCAAGGAGAACAATGTAAGTACAAACATGAAAGCTGGGAGTGTAGGAGGAGGCGGCAGAAGGCAGTGTCAGGGAAAAAGCTGGACTGACAAGAATAAAGGATGAGACAGAGTAAAGCTTTGGGGTCACAAAGGGGGCAATCTTTATTTTGTAATCCAATAGCATAATTTTAAATGTGAATATGTACCAATAATTCTGTGTATATAGCACTGTGTCTGGAAAATCAGCATGAAATAATATCAAAACACTTTGAATTATTAAAATATCTCCAGGATAAAGCCTTACATTTGCACAGTGCTTTCCAGACCACTACACCCTTTTACTGAGGTCTAGAGAGGAGCAATGTTTTGCTAAGGACAAATTCAACCATAGGTCTTTTGATCCCAGTTTTAGGTTGTTTGCCACTACAATATGGCGGGCTCTTTGAGCATGTTTTAATGTCTAAACAATCACATACTCTTGTTGAGTAAATCAGACTACAATGGAGGCATAGACAAATTGTGATTAATTTCTTGAGGATTTCGTTAAGCGCCTCTTTATTGATTTCCTCCAGCTGAGCAGAAGCCAAAAAAGAGGAAACAAAAAAAATGCCTCAAACTACAGCTAGGAAGGTCCATAAGTAAGGGCATCCAGCTGAACACAGCCAGAGAGGCAACACGAGACTTCAGTATGGTTTTTTCACAAATTGGAATTTAAGGAAGTGACTTAAGGGCACCTTGATTCTGGTGTTTGAAAACTGCTTCAAATCTTCTAAGTGTAGCATTTGTTCTGGAAGAACTCTCTTCCGGAATCCTTTGGTTTCTCAATTCTGTTTTAAGTGCAAGACTCTGTTTCATGATGATTGTGTTGAGAACATATATTTTCAGCCCTTTAACAAAAAGTCAATGCTGTGCTTTGAAACAGAGTCAGGAGGAAATCGCTCATGCCAAATCTCTGGGATTTGACTTGTGCAACAACATGGGATATATTGAGGTTGATATATATTTTTTGGTAATTTTGAAAGGGAATTATCTTCTGAAAAGATGTTCTTACATAATGGGAATTTACATAGAAAAACCTAAGACTTTGTGAGATGCCAGGGGTTACATATCAGGCGTAGAAAAACTGTGCCTGAGGTTCTTTTCTGGACACATTGAGTCACATCAGATCTCTGGCAGTGACAAAGATCTCCAGGTGTCTGTATGGAGCTTGTCAAGACCTAAGGAGAGGAAAAAAAAAACCTAATAAACAAAAAAAGAACAGAGTGCCTGTGAGTAACAACATTCTCTCTGCATTTATTAAGTAACTACTGTGGGGATCACCATGGTAACTACTACAAAGAGTACTATTGGGTTAGGCATAACCCCCTGTATACTGCCTCTAAGAACGCCTATTTTATTCTCTTTGTTATCACTTGTTTTATTTTTTTATGAGATCATAAGCTGTCGAGGTGGGGCCCGTTGCTTCCTTGTTCTCTTTATATCCCTAGTGACTAGTATGGTGTCTGACAAGTAGCAAATACTTATTGAATGACTGAATGGTATGCTTGGGATTTAAAGAACAGAACAGCAGTAGATGGATACTCAAGGAGGCAATGATAGAGTATACATAAGTGAACTCTTAAAAATATCCTTGTAGAGATAAAATTCACATACCATAATTTTCACCCTTACAATTTAATGATGTTTAGTATATTCACAAGGTCATGAAATTACTGCACAATCTAAGTTTAAAACACTTTCATCACCCCTCTCTCCCCCAAAACTCCACACTCAATAGCAGCCACTCCTTATGCCCCTATCCCACCACATTACAAAACTACTAATACACCTTAGTTTGGGCAGGTACTATGCAGCATTATATATAATATAATATAATATAATATAATATAATATAATATAATATAATATATAATTAATATATATTAATTATATATTATATATTATTATCAATATATATTATATATAGTATTGTATATATTATATATATAATGAGAATAAAGAGTTGCAGCCTTCTGGAGCCGTAAATTGTGTTAAAGGACTCCGTTGGAATCCTATATGGGGGGTGGGAAGGGCCAGAGGCAGGCATTTTATCTAGGGTAGAGTGTGTCTAGTGCTACTGTTGGTTGGAGGGTAAGGAGGAAACATCCCAGAAGGGGGAGTGAAAAGGTTCAGAAGGGGGACTGTCAGTTGGCTGAGGGGAGTTTGTTGCTGCTAAGAAGAATCTGACCCTAGCTCAGGCTTCGTGTGCATTCAAAGGGGGTGTTCTATCTAGGTCTGAGCTCAGAAGGAATGAGAGCAAAAGTTGAGAACACCAGACACCAAACATGAGCTCTGGTTGTAGGATTAAGACCTTTTGCTCTTCTCTTAGGAGTTCTTCTCTAAGTGGCCTCTGACCCATAGGAGTTGGTGCCAGGAAGGCAGTCAGAGGACTGGTGGGAGAATCTTGACACTTTAATAGAAGTTGATAGTGCGTCTTGAATGTTTTGGGGACATTTGAATTGATGGAAAACACAAGAAAAAAATTTTAAAAATAACTTCATTTTATTTCTTACCTACTGTGAACCAGGCACTGGAGATGTACTGAATAAAAAAGGAATCTACTCTCCAAAAACCTACATTCTAGGGGAAAAGATAAGCAAACAGACAAGATAAATAATGAATATATACATAGTACATTAATGAAAATTAAGGTTAAAGGACAAAATCTGAACTTGAAAAGGGAAACAACATGTGTTTTAGGGAGCAGGGCAAGAAGAAGCTGATTTTATATGAAGACCAGGAGAGGCCTTACTGAGGTGACAGTTGACTGAGGTCTGAGTAAGTGCTAAAGTGAGCTCTCTGGATGTCGGGGGAAGAAAATACCAGGCTGAAGTGGAAAGGTCCTGCACAGGGCAGTGTCTGATGTTTTTAGTAACTGGCAAGAAAGCTGGCAAGGCAGGAATGCATGGAGGGGAGAACTACAGGGGATAATATCAGGGATGTGAAAGGCAGGGACTAACACAGGATCTTCTAGAACTTTGTAGGCAATTTAAAATAAGGTGAGAAGCCAATTAAGTTTTTACTTTATAAGATCAGCTTTACTGAGGAATATCTTATAGGTTATACAATTTTGTTATTTTAAATATATATCTTAATGAGTATAATTTTTCTCCTACTTGAGTTTTTTACCTTCATATCCCTTTGAATCCCTTTGAATAGGAAGATGGGAATTCCTAGTCCTTCAGACAATGGTTTCTTGCTTTTTTTCTTTTCTTTTTGGCTCTCTTTTAATGTTTTCCAGTTGCTAGTGCCTGAAAGGTGACAAAGAGGGAGTGGTTAAACCCTTGTACTTTCAAGTTTCTAAAAAATATTGAAAGAAAATCAAATAACCAGGCTAATGAGAATCATTCCTAATCTTTAAAATGGAACAGGTTGGATCTACTTTATCACAGATATCTTTCCTTTCTTCATTTTTGGATGATTTGGATGATTTGTAATGAGAGTATCACCTCCCCACTCATCCCATCAGTTTTCTGTTTCCAAACATAGAGCTCGTGTCTTCTTCCCTTGATGATGGATAATCTCCCCTCCCCCAATCCCACACACCTCTATCTGCTATAAAATTAGGCAATCTGCTATTTTCTGGTGAGGATCCATCTACTTTGTAGATTTCTTTATTCCTATCATCACTTCTGCCAGTTGGCTCTCATTTAAAGGCCATTTTAAGTGAGGCAGTTTTTATTACTTCGGAAGAAACTCTATGTGAAGACGTGTGAATATACTAAGACTTCTACTGAAAAGAAATGGGCAAAAGGAAAATAGTTCAACTAATGAAAGATATAGAAATGCTACTATTATACAATCTGGTGGACAGACAATTTGATGCAACTTTTCTGAAAGACATTGGGTCTATATATTGATATATATATCTCTATATCATCTATCACTCTCTTCAGCTATAGTTATGTATGTATCTACATATGTAACTATATTTGTAGGTATATCTACACATACATCTATATGTAGATTGATTTCTAGTCTTATAATTTCATTTCTTTTGACCTATACCCTCTCCTCAAGGGTCTCTCTATTTCTCCCTTTAAGCAGTTGCCATAGGACAAGTATGTATTCTGGGTACCAGGGCCCTCTATTGCCCTCCAGCAAACACCTCATCTAGTGGCAGTCAAATGATCTGGCCCCATAACCTTCCAATTATGTGTTCTTAGCCAAGTCAGCTAACCTCACCAAGCCTCAATATTTCATCTGCAGAATAAATTTGTTTTGAAGTAAATAAAATAATAGACATAAATCACTTAGCATACTGCACAGCTTATTTTAACCACTAATAGATTTGTAATTATTATTATTATTAAGATTACTATTATTTTGGACTACTTGGAATAATAAAAGCTTAAAAACAGTATAAATGTGCAACAAAAGGGCATTAGTTAAATGAATTATGACCTACTGATATGAGATTATATTTGGGTGACAAAACAGTTTATGACTTTCATTGTCAGTAATAGTAGAGTGGATAACTTGGACTAATTTTACAACTGAGGACATCTAGAAGATCTAGACAAAATACAAAAATCTGCTTACTGATATTGGAAAATAAACACCACAGTGAAAAGTTAATAACCAGAGAATTAATAAACTGAAGAAAAGTGAAGCCCAGAAATATAAGCATATCATTTGGGACCACTTTTTCCTAGGGGAGTGTGCTTCTTCCAGGTTGCTGTTAAAACCTAGAGAAGCCAAATACAATTTTTTTTTTTTAAGCAAAGATCTTTTTAAAGCACTTTTAGGTTCACGACAAGATTGAGAATGGAAGGTACAGAGATTTTCCATATAGCTCCCGCTTCCCAACACATATATTGTCTCCCCCACTAAAAATATCATTCACTAGAATGGTGTAGGGAACCACTTCGCATGGCATGGAAATGTAGTTCAACCTCCATGTGGAAAACCAGTGGGGAGTGAGTGGCAAGCAAGACCATGACCATGGAGAGGTTTTCCTGTGGGGAATCAGGTCTGCATTGTACCTAGGCCTCTATGAGACTTGCTTTTGCTAAACTCCCTCATCCTGAATTGAGGCAGCAAGTGCTTACTGTAACTTCCTAAAATCTGAACTAAACCTCACCACTATGGAGTGTAACCAGTTCAACCACTTTTCCCCTTGGTCTCCAATATCCTTCTCTTTAAAGTAATTAGTAGCATTCTCTCCTTTGTTGTCTGTAAAAGGTAATTACCTAATGCAAATTATGTAACTATTCTGTGCATAATAAATGAGGACTATCCTCCATGCAATGTACCCAGAAAGGCAATAAAAGCCTGTCCAGGCAGAGACTGGGCTCTCTGGCCTTCTCGCCCTCTCTTTCTCAGAGAATGGTCATGCCATCCCTTTTTTTCCACAGGACTTCTGTAGTCCATGTGTATTTGTTCACTAGCAGCCACAACATACATGGATCTTGCAGGCCAGGATCCAAATCAGAATGGTACATTTTTTACCAAGGATCAACCTACATCGACACATCATATTCACCCCCAATCCTTCAGTTACTTTAGGGTTCACTTTTGGTATTGTACATTCCATGGGTTTGGAAAAACACGTAATGAATGACATATATGCCTAATTATAATATCATATGAAATATTTTCACTGCCTTAAAAATCCTCTGTGCTCTGCCTATATATCTCCCCATACCTACCCCCAGCCCAGCAGCACCCACTGATGTTTTTATTGTCTCTTCAGTTTTCCTTTTCCAGAATGCCAAATAGTGGGAATCATATAGTACGTAGCCTTTTCAGAGTGGCTTCTCTCACTTAGTAATGTGCATTTAACATTTCTCCATTTTTTATGGCTTTATGGCTCTTTTATAAACATGGAATAATATTTCATTGTCTGGATGTATCATAGTTTATTTATCACTTCACCTACTGAAGGACATCTTGATTGCTTCCAAATCTTGGCAATTGTGAATACATCTATAAACATTTAGGTGCAGTTTTTTGTGTGGCATGAATTTTCAGCTATTTTGGGTGAATACCAAGAGTGTGATAGCTGTATCACACAGTAAGAGTATGTTAAGTTTTTAAAGAAGTCACCAAACTGTTTTCCAAAGTAGCTGTACCACTTTGCTTTCCCATTAGCAATGGATGAGAGTGCCTGTTGCTTCACTATGCTCAGCAGCATTTAAGTATTGTCAGTAAACTGAGGTTTGGCCATTCTAATAGGTGTTTAGTGGTATCTTGTTTTAATTTGCATTTACCTGATGACTTATGCTATTGAGCATATAATTATTTGCCATCTGTATCTATTCTTAGATAAGGTATCTGTTAACATCTTTGGCTATTTTTAAATCCAGTTATTTGTTTTCTTATTGCTGAGTTTTAAGATTTATTTGTATATTTTAGAAAACTGTCCTTTATCAGATGTGTCTTTTACAGATATTTTCTCTCAGTCTGTTGCTTACCTTCTAATACTTTTGTTATTGTCTTTTGTAGAGCATATTTTTAGAATTTTAATGGAGTACAGCTTATCAATGATTTTTTTTCATGGATTGTGTTTTTGATGTATATAAAGGGTGTCACTGTACCGAAGGTCACCTAGATCCCCTCATATATTATCTCCTAGCTGTTTTACAGTTTTGCATTTTACATTTTGAGTTAATTTTTGTAAAGAATGTAAGTTCTGTGTCTAGATTCTTTTTGGAACTCATGTTGGATGTTCAGTTGTTTCAGTACCATTTGTATAAGAGTCTACGTTTGCTCCATCACATTGCCTTTTCTCCTTTGTCAGAAGTCAATTGACTATAATTATGTGGTTCTATTTCTGGGCTATGTATTCTGTTCTGTTGATTCATTTGTCTATGATTTTATCAATACCACAATATATTGACTACTGTAGTTTTTAAGTGAGTCTTGAAACCAGGTCGCTCAGTCCTCCAATTTTTTCTTCTCTTTCACTAAACTCTGTTTAGGACCTTGCAGGTACCACACTTCTATTTCTGGACAGGAACTATAGAGCAGTGGAAGGAAACCCAAGTTTGGACTTAGAAAACAGAGACTAAAACCCTGGCTTTATTATACACAATTATATTTTTGTTTGTTTGTTTTAGTTTCCTCATCTTTAAAATCAGAAGAATAGAATGCATAATGCAGAATGTTGGGACCTTTGAAATGATTTAGTGTTTGTACAAATTCTTGGTCTGGTATCTAATACATTAAATTTACTTTCTTTTTCAATTAAATTATTACAAGGCAAAATAAGGAAAATGTAAGTTATTCAACTAAAAGCTGTAACTGAGAATTGAATAAAGTCATCAGAATAATTTACCCACACTGACTTTCCTCATTTAAAGATAGTACAATAATTAGTATTATGCTTTAACATTAAGGATGCATGTTATAATTTGTATAACTACTAAAATCATTCAAAATTGCAAACCTGTGAGGGGGAATGAAATAGTGAAATTACTAATTCAATGGAGCAACAAAAAAGTGATTAGTAGTAATATGGAATTAGTAGAACAAATATAAATGCCTTAGCAGAAAGTATCCAGCCATGAAATATGAAAAATAGAGACACATATTGAAGAAGATTCAAGATACAGGAAACATTGTACAAAGGAAATAACACCTCAGTCCCCTTCAAAGGAGGCACCTGGGAACCTCACACAGATCTCCCAGTATTTCTTCCACAGTTCAAAACAATCTGCAAAATCTTTTGTTGAAATTGTCATCAGTTGCCCCTTTGTATTTTCCTGAGTCTGATTGATGGTCTGAAATCCTCACTTTCAAAGGTGATTTTAATTTTGGGAAAAACCAGAAGTCACAGGGCACCCAATCTGGGCTGTAGGGGAGCTGAGTCACCTGGGTGATTTGATGTTTTGCCAGAAACTCTGCAGGAGATGTGATGCATCAGTAGGTACATTGTCGTTATGAAGTTGCCAATCATCAATTGGCCATAGCTGTGACCATTTCATTGCATTGCATCTCTCAACCAATGGAGAACATTGAGGTAGTACTCCTTATTAATTGTTTGGCCTGGAGGAGCATACTCACGATAGACAACACCTTGCCAATGAAAAAACACAGTTAACATGGTTTTGATCTTGCTGAGACTTTGCCACACCTTCGGATGTGGAGAACCAGGTGACTTCCATTAGGACGAATGGACCTTTGTTTCTGGATCATACTCATAGACATAGACTCATGATTCTTCCCCAGTTACGACCTCCTTGAGGAACTCTGGTTCATTGGTAGCCCTTTGCATCAAGTCATTAGCAACTACAGCACAATGTTCCTTCTGTTCTGGTAGCAGAAGCCCTGGAATGAATTTTGCCATGACATGTTTCTTGTCCAGGTCCTGTGTCAAAATCTTGGATACAGTGGTTTTTGGAATCCTCAGATCAACTTCTAGTTCTCACATTGTCTGTTGCTGATCTTTGTTGATTGCAGCCCATACAAGTTCAGTATTCTCAGGTGTTCTGCTTCTTGCAGGCTTTCCAGAACGTGGATCATTTTTAACAGATTCTCGACCATTTTTGAAACATTTGTGCCACACTTTCATTTGTGCTGCACTCATTGTATCATCCCCAAAAGTTTTCTGAACCATTCAAATAGTTCCCCAGAGGAAGATTCAAGCTTAATGTAGAATTTGATGCAGATCTATTGCTCCACTTGCTCAGTCATTTTAAATGCAGTGGCCACACAGTACACATGCTCATTCAATGGCATGTACCACCCCCACTGACTAGTACAGTGAGTTTATTATTGTTCATGCATGGACATTCCAGTTCACTCTCCTTGGCTGCCAGGTTACATTGATGTCACACAAACTATTCTCATTATATTAACAATGGCTGGACTTTTCCCAGACAGACCTCCTATATTAGTAATTATTTTCAATATAAACAATCTAAATGTTCTAAAAATATATAGGGATTTTTAGATTGAATTAACAAACAAATTATCATACTTAATCAGATTTATCATACTTGATTCTAGCTGTTCTATAAGAAACAAAAGGAGGCAAACACAGAAAATAAAGTGATGGGAAAATGTGTGCTTTATAAACACTAAGTGAAAGAGTGTTTTTATAGGTATATTAATATCAAAGAGAGCTTTAAGGAGAAGTTATGAGAAATAAATAGAAATAGTCTATAGTGAGAAAAGATTTAATTCATCTTGATGATATAACAATTCTAAATTCGTATGCACCCAATGAAATAACATCAATATTTAAAGTAAAATCCAATAAAACTAAAAAAAAATGAATTCATAAAATTTGAGAAATTTTTGTAATACTAAAAAACTAGAAATAACTCATGTCCATCAAAGTAGAATGATTAAATAAATTGTAATATATTTTTCAATAGTTTTCTATACTTGACAACAATGAAAATAAACATGTTATTGCTATGTGCAACAACATGAATTCCTTATACTTAATGTGAACTAAAAGAATTTCTACCCCGTAATTCCTTTATGTTAATAATGGGTGCACTAGACAACTACAACCTTCCATACTAAGAGGCCAGTAGAAATTGGCTTGAAAGTGTTTTAGAATACTTTAAATCAGATTGTTTTAGCTGTGAGAAATTTTCTCCCTTCTTTCCTTTGACATTTTTCTTGTCTGGAATGCAGACATGATTGCTATATCTTTAGCAGATATAGTGTGACCTTGAGGATAGAATTCATTTGCAAACAATGGTAGAACAGAAGGAAAGAAAAAGCCTGATTCTCTGATAACTCTGTAGACTCAAGAATAGAATTTTTATGCCTTGGTGGATTACTGGTTAGGCACCTTTTTGTGTGGGCTGGAATTTTGACACCAATATCAAATAACCTCTTAAACGGTTAAAGTGTTTTATAGTTTACAAAGTACTGTCATGTATAATGTTCAGTTCAAATATCCCTGACAATAACTCTGTGTGGTAGACATAATTTATCTAATTTTTCAGATGAGGAAAAAGAGCAATGCCACACAATTTGTCTGAGGACACACAGCAGAGCCAGAACTTGAATCTACTATTCCATCCAGTATACCAACCTGCAGGAACCCATGAATTCTGGGAAAACTTGAGGCCTATTCTCAAAGTTGGTATGTAATTTGTCATTGCTGTGCACCCAAAGAAGAATGGGCTGCATCAGTCTTTAGCCATGCTTTTGGATCTCTGAGTTGTGATGTAGTCACATCTAGACCAAGAGGACTGGAATTTGGATGAGACCCAGAACTAGGAAAAATTTAAGTCAGTCTGGATAAATTTTTCTCATGATGGTTTTGTTGTCAACACTGTTATAAATACACAGAAGTCAAAAAAGATTGTGATGTGGGCAAAAGACATTGATATTTTATAACACTAGAATGCTTTGAATGAGTAAGTTTGCTCACAAATGAATGTGGTTTCCTACTGCATTGGAATTGAATTATATTTGTCATACATTTACTGAGCAGTGACAATTTTATTTAGAAGTTGCTTAATTATTTATCAATATGTTCTGAAAACATTTAATTCTCAGTTTCTTTATGTACAAAGTGGGGCTAATAATAGTACCTATTTCATGAGCATATCGTGAATATTAAGTAAGTCAGTAATATAAAGCTCTTTATTAAGTGCTGGGATATAATAGTAGGGGTTCAAAAATGCTTATTATTATCATTATTGCTGTTATTATCTGTAAGATAAACATAATACTCACATAATATGGTTGCTTTGAAGATTCCAATGAGGCAATTTTTATGAGGTAACTAGCAGAAGTTCTCCCTTTCTAATGATTTGCAGGAGGGGGCAGACTTATTCAGCAAATCTTGATAAGAATGATCATGGGGAAAGGTTGGCTGAGGTGAGGAGGAGAAAGGAATCTTTGAAGAAAAAGCTGATGAACTGGGAGCCCAAGGAATTATGCAGATGTCAAAGATATATTTAATAGGAAAGAAGTATTTATTGTATACATAAATAAAAATCAAGCAAAGTAGAAAGTTGGAAGAAGGTTTGAGGGTCTCTGAATAACCTAGTTTGTGTTTTCTTAGAGGTCTCATGGGAAATTGGTTTAAAGTGTGAAGCTGAGCATGCCTGTAGATGGTAGGCTCCATGATGCCAGAGGTATGTGTCAGGTTTTGTTCACTGATATGCCTCACATGTCCAGAACAGTGCCTGGAACATAATAGGTATTCAGTAAATATTTACTGAATGAATGAATGAATGAATGAATGAATGAAGGGCCTTGACCTCCAGAAGAGGACTAGAGACTGGATTCTGTAGGCAGTGGTCAGCCTAAAGGAACTTCTGGGCAAGGGACTTGGATACCCTGTGTATTGCTTCAGGAGGATTCATTCTGCAGTGGCAGGAGAGGCACACAAGTGAAGAGGAGGAAAATAAGGCTTAATATAAAGGCAAAAGCAGTAGGGAACGGGCAAGAGGAAAATGTTAGAGAGGCAGGTGAAAATCAGTATGGAGACATTAAATTGTGACTGATATGCATAGTTAATTGGAAGAAATTACTTAAAACTCTAAATTTCTTTCAACATTTGACATTCACAAGTCCTTTTCTTAGAGTCTGCTCTTTTCATCAATACCTTCTGCAGTTGATTAAATACAGGACAGAAAACAGAATACATCACCTTGACATTTTTGTGAGTCAAGTTTCTTGTCATAGGATGAATGTTGCCATTTGTTATTAAAACACTCCTGCCTACACCTCCTATCAGTGAAATAACTTTTTTCCCCACCAGCCCTTTGGGGTTTTACTTTGTCCTTCATAATACAATCTTCAAATTAGCTGTGATCCCATAATTTATCTCTGTGATGTTCTGCTCATTTTATTTATAATCCAGAGGCAATTAAATCACTTTTATACAATGTTGTCCCGATGACAGATGTGCGGCTGCCACTCCGACACATGATGGCTGACATAAATCATTTGACGATCAAAGTGTCTGTTGACTCGCTAGTCTCTAGTTACAGCAGATGCCACCCCAGACAGAGTGACAGGGACATTCTTCATGGAAGCCTCATTTTAGCTAACTGCTTTACTCTGCTCCAGCTCTGGAATCTTGACAGCTTGGCTAGTTTGTGACAGCTTGGAAATTCTTCATGTGGCCTTCTCAAGCCACCAAGGGTCAGTCTATCCCTTATTCCCACCTCTGTAGATTTTCAGTGACTTGATAGTAGGAAATGTGAGGGGTATTGCAGTCTGGACCTAATCTATCACTCTGGCATAGACACCAGCCATGCGTCTTCTATTCCTCCACCTATCTCCCCCAATCCACCAAATTCTATAACCTGCACCCAAGAGACTACTTGCTGCTCCCTGAACATGATGAATTTTTTCTTGGTCGCATCTTTGGGTGTGAGGTTTCATAATCTTGGAGGGATTTCGTCCCTGCATTCTTCACCCAGTTTAATCCTACATCTCCTTAAGACTCAGTTGAGTTGTTCTTGCCTCTCTGAATCATTTACCACCCAATTCCCATGCAGCTAGTTTATTCAAGATCTGTACTTCTAAAACAATGTAATTTATTTTTTATAAGGTTCATAGCATGATTAGGTTATATTCATTCACTTATAGGATTACAATCATCATTGATCTATGCAAGAGCCCTTTCCTTTTATTCTACTTTATTATTCCATTCTCCATCCCAGCTCTTTACTTTCAATCTGTACCCAACACGAACAGTTGCATGGGTGAAATTACCTCCTTACTTCTGCACAAATTTGTGAAGATTATATAGTGTTGTGTTTTTATATATGTTTAAATTTACATATGATGTAGAATACTAAATATATTTTCTTTCATTTCACCATACAATTAGGTTTTAATATTTATCCCCAATATATACACATAATTTATTGCTTTACAAAGAAATATAGAGAAATCAGATAAAACATTAGCATTTCACTGATTACTAGTATGTTTTGGCACCTCTTCATATATATATATAGCCATTTAGTTTCTCATCATGTGACTATTAACTAGTTAGATCCTGTGACATTGCCCATTGTTTTCTGCCTTATTCTGCTATGTTGAAATTCTTGTATATTCAAGACATCAATTTGTGGTTAATTTTAGATGCTGCAAATATATATATTTTTGGCCCAATTGCTCTATCAAAGTCTAAGGGAGTCTTAAAATTTCCAACTACAATTTTATTTTTCTTTTCTCTACATATTTCTGTCAGTTGTATCTTTATATAGATTAAAATAGCACTATTATATTTAATAAAAAGCATGATTGTTAGCAATTTATTGCTCATTATGGTGGTGTGTGATATCTCTTTTTTGACTGTATGTTTTCCATTATAAATTATATTTTGACTAATACACGAGGTCTGTCCAGAAGGTATTCAGCTATGTAATAAAATAGAGACATTTATTGAAGAAGATACAAGATACAAGAAACATTGTACATAGGACAATAACGCCTCAGTCTCCTTCATAGTTGGCACCTTGGGACCTCACACAGTTCTCCCAGTCGCCATCTTCTGCCCCCGTTGTATTTTCCTGAATCTCATCAACTGTCTAAATCCCTTCCCTTTCAAAGATAATTTTAGTTTGGGGAAAAGTCAGAAGTTGCAGGGTGCCCAATCTGGGCTGTAGTGGGGCTGAGTCACCTGGGTGATTTGATGTTTCACCAAAAACTCTGCATCTGATGTGATGCATGAGGGGTGCGTTGTTGTGATGAAGCTACCAATCACCAGCTGCCTATAGCTGAGGCCTTCTGAATCATCTGAATAGTTTTTGTGGAGGAATGTTGAAACTTAATGCAGAATTTGATGCAGATTTATTGCTCTACTTCCTCAGTCATTTTGAATGTGACAGCCACACAGTACACATGCTCACAATGGCGCCTACCAGCCCCACTGACTAGTACAGTGAACTTGTCATTGTTCACACACATGCATTCCAGTCAACTCTTTTTGGCCAGGTTACATCGATGTCACATAATCCATTCTCATTATGTTAACAATGGCTGGACTTTTTCTGGGAAGACCTCATAAAATTGCTACCATAACATTTAGCTTGGGTTACCTATATTTTGTGTCTTTTATATCTTTTTCTTTTTCTAACTTTGTATATTATTCTGCTTTAAAATTATCTTACACAGTTAATATATTTCTGGATTTTGCTTTCTTAGCTAACAATCTGAGAGTCTCTGCCTTTTAATATGTTTAACTCATTTATATCACTGTAATTAGCATAAAATTTGAAACTATTTTTTGTTCTATGAAATTCTGTTATGATTTAAAAAGAATATTTCCATTATTATTTTCCCTTTCCTTCTGTGACTAATTTAAAAACATTAATCTATCTTTGTTATTCCTGATGCCCTTTGGCAGTGTTCTTCATCCTGATATTCAAGATTGCTAATTAATTATTTATCTGCATCCATTCTATTATTCAACCTTTAAACTCTATTTTAACTGTTATAGTTTTTCTAATGCTTCTTGTTCCTGTTCTCATGTACCTCACTATCTTCCTTTCTATACTTGAAAATGTTTACTATGCTTGTTTTGAATTATTATTTTGATTGGTTCGTTAGTAGGTATTTCAGTTTTTAAAATAATCTTCATATTCTGTAAATATTTCATGATCTATTTTTGTGAGTAAATATTTTGCTGAAGATATCAGCTACTTTTTATATCTGCAGAGGAATGAAATCTTAGGGCACCCAACCCACTTTTACTCTACACTGTTGTAGCCCTCATCCTATCTTCCCTTCAAAACACACACACATACCCCATAACAACCTAGATACTCTGTCTATCTAGGAATTTTCATAGAGTTAAGGTTAGTGTCTGGGATCTACCAACTCCTCTATCACTTCTATGGTATCTCTAATTCAGGATTCAGGAAAGGAAGTCAGCAGTCCATACTATTTCACCCCAAGTTATGAACTAATCAGAAATAAAATGTCTCCAAATATATAGCTGTCTTTCTTTGTTATGTGTCTTGATGGTCAGAGACTATATCTTCTCTCTACTGAGCAATCAAATATGAACACACTGTAATCACTCAATATAGGATGTTTGATGAAGGAATAAAAGTAACACTCTAATGAAGTCCAGTCCTTAGGAAATACAAAACAAAACAACATTTATTACAAGTCAACACAATTTTGATTAATTGTAGTGTGTCAGAAAGATGAATTGGGTGAATGCCTGTTATGTTTTTAAAGCTTGTCCTTTAAAATCCTTATAAATTATAAAATAAATGATTTTCATTGGTTTGGTGAAATGAGCATGGCTGACCCTTAAATATTTTTAAGGGTAAAGAACATGATTCTGAAAACATTCCTGGTTATCTGTACCTATCTCATAAATGGACACAAATGAAAATTTGTTTTAGACTCCACAAGCCCATTTGCTTTAATTATAGGTGGTAGTGTCTTTAGGGCTCCTGTTGCCTCTCTCTCCATTCTCTTCCTTTTGTCTAAAGCAGTGTTTCCTAACTTGGGGCAATTTTGTCCCTCTCCCCCCATGGGACATTTGGCAATATTTGGAGCCTGGGTAGAGGTCAGCAATGCCACTAAATATCTCCTAATGCACAGGACAGCCTCCCACAAATAAGAATTATCTTGTTCAAAATGTCAGTAGTGCCACTATTGAGAAACACTCAACTAACAGATTCTAACCTCTATCTACCCCTAGCCTTGAGTTCTCCGTGTGGAATTGACTGTGGTGCTGGGCACAGGAAAATAAAATTCAAGTGTACACTGTTATTCAAATCTATTTGTACTCTGAGTTACCTAGTAGAAGTTCAGATTTCTAGGGCTATCTGTGACACATGCACACAGAGCTGATAATTTGTGTTGCTAGGATACTAAATTGCATTGGTTGGACTAGAGTCTAATCTTTCTGTATGATGCTAATTCCCTGGTTTTGATCTTCAGCTCTTCCTAGCATGTTTTTTTCCCCTCTACCCAGCTTTTCCTTTTTTGAGCACTGAATAACTCTCCTAAGGTACTCAACTGTTCGGGTACCATACAGATATTGATATGCTCTGGCATACTTTCCCAATGTCTCTCTTGATATATGTGTGCATAAATACCAAATACTAGCTTTTCAGGAGGTCTTTTCTGGCTATGTAAGTTAAAGTAACATCACCTTCCTGTCACTTTTATCTTCTTGCCCTCCTTTATTTATTTTTTTATAGCAGTTATCATCATCTGGCACATATGTGTTTATTTTATACTTTTCTTTCTTTTCTACCACCATGTAATTAAGCAAGAATATATTTTGCTTACTATTGTATTCCAGGGTCTAGAGAACATAATGGTTCTCACAATAGCAGGTATTATGTCCTGGGGTATATGCAAAGGTAAGTAAATCCTGGTCTCTCCTTGATGTTTAGAGGGAGGTAGTTCTATACAGATGAGTGTTCAGATGACATCACTCTCCTAGGAAAGCTGGAGAGGAATTCTCAGATGAGGCAACACTTGAAGTAGGTCTTGAGGGACATTAAGAGTCACCAAAAAGCATGAAAGAGAAAAGCATCTCAGAAATACTATGCAAAAGATGGTGTATTTTTAAAGGAGTATAGAATATTTTAGAAATAAAGGGGCTAGCACTGCAAATGCAAGTCTGGTCCACGTGGTGAAGGACAATACATGACACAAAAAGGAAGAATGAGCTTCCTCCTGTGGGAAACTGGAAACTCAAATAAAAGTATCTCTGCATTCAAAAATGATAATGCTAGTGGCAATTTGGAAGTTTTATTGGTTGATCAGAAGTTGGTGATGATCAACCATCATGGAGAAATTTAAAAATTAATTCAGAAACTACTCAATCACTTCCCACTGAGACTATTTCTCTGTGACCTTCCTTTTTCCCTTCTAAATGATTTAGTTTAGAGCCAAATTTCTTGTAAAAACTGATGTTCCATTTTTAAAAATTATAGTCAGCAACCCTGTGGTCAAGCATCTGATCAATCATTTGATACATTTCCTATTTATCTCCTGCATTGTCATTGGAATAGATCTAGATTCAACTCACTTCAGGGAAATTCTCTCAGAGTTTGTACCAGAAAGCCATAACTCATAGTCAATGTCATTTGGGGCTCAATCTTAACCATCTATCAAGAGCTTTTCAATTAATTTTGCTGAGGCTAAAAGTCATTTATAATTACAGTTCTGTTATCTGAATATGTCTTTCTTATCTTTTACTACCCCATGCTTTATTCTTAGCTCTGTTGCCGTGGGTGCCATTACTTTATTGGTAAGTCTTGGTCCTGTGGCTTCTAGCTAAAATTGATTAACTACTGCTCTTCTCTCATAGATTAAGGACATGACTAGCTTTTAGATTTTTTAGATAGAACTTTATACTTACATTTACTTGCTCTACTGTCTCAGGAATAGCTCCTTCAGTGCAGTTTGGAATGATCAGACTTTCAATGGCATAAAATCTGATAAATGATAGCTCTTTTTGGCTCATCAACAGGGCTAGGCATGCTCACAGAATTGAGAACAGTCTTTCTTAATCTCGATGGTTATTTTCCAGTCATAGTGATAAAAGGGAGAAATGTATTGCTCATATATTCCTCTAATTAATATTTTTATTAATGAGCATAGGTATGAAATTTAGGTAATCCAGAAAATTATGCAACAAACTTTGGGTGAATTTAAACCCCAGTTTTTTGAATTGCAAAATGATAAAAATAGTATCTATTTCACTGGGTTGTTTTGAGGGTGAAACAAGACAGCACATGTAAAGCACCTGGAATTTTCTTATTTATATTATGTGATTAATACATGCTCATGTCCATTCAATTCAACACACATGTATCCTGTACTATTTTGTGTCTATGCTAATTGTTGTATAAAGATAAGTAAAATACAAACCCCTTATTCAAGGAGATTATAGCTCGGGTGGGGAGATAAGCATATAAATAGATGAGTGCCATTCTCTGTGACAGGTGCAAAAGTAGAGATGGAGCACCATATACAGGTCTGGGGACCTAGAAGAATTGGCCGTTAGTTTTACCTAGGGAGTAAGTATTTCTTAGGTAGATGATAGATAGGCACCTGAGCCTTAATTTGGATGTAGGAAATAATCACATGGATCTAGGGGGATAATTGGGGTTGGTGGGTTGGAAAGAAGGAAAATCCAAGCTAAGGGAATAGCATTTGTAACATTCCCATCTTTCTCCTATTTTCCCTCTTACTTCATAATACATCTCTCTTACTAAAATCTAAAGCTTAGTCATGTCATTTTTTATCTGTTGAAAATAATAAATTTGAAGGTTGAAGATTTTGATCAATTGTATACAAAGTAAAAGAAGAGAAAGTGTCCTTTCCTCATTAATTTAAAGTGTTAAATTAAGTACCGACACAATTTCAAAGAGTTTTCTAAGTGCTTTTTAACTTATATTATTTCACTTAATCATCTCAAAATTATTATGGGGTAGGGATTATTAATCTCACTTTACTACAATGAGGAAAATGAAGTCACATAACTTGCCCAAAGCTTCACAGGAGGTAACGTACAGGAGACTCCATCTGAAGCGTGTGGTCTAGTAATGGAGAATGCAATCCCCAAAGGAGTCAGGGTGAATGGACTTTTGGTGGCCAAAAAACAACCAAGAGCTATTGTATTTTCTTGGTATGAAGGTCTTTGAATGAAATGAACCATGATAACTTTCAAGCTTCTAGAATCTAGACATTGATAAAAAATTTTTAAATTCTTTCTTTTTGTAAGACCATGACCCAAGAAAATATGAGGCAAGTGCCAATTTGCTGCAACATTCCATTCACCTTTTCTCTCTCTCATGTCTCCTTGAGGTGCTCAGTCATTCTAAAAACATCTTTTATGGCTTAGAAGACAACTTCTCATTTGTTGCAAGATTAATCTTTTCAATTTCCAGGGCTGGTGAGGGTACATCAAACTTTAAAACAGGACTGAAGCTACTCATTTCTTTTTATGGATAATTAATTCACTCTTACAAAATAGGATTTATGCAAAGTAAGGAATCTAATTCTGGGTGCAGAATCATTTTATTCAGTGGACCAAGATCAAATTTCTTCTCTTTCAGCTTGTGGTTTTTAAAATAGTCCAATGAAGAATGAAACTCTGTAGTATGTGATGATAAAGGATAACCAGAAAATTAAGTGGCATACAAGTTTCTATGACACTTATGCTTTCTGAGGATGTTTCATTGAAGCATTATCAATTGTATTATTAAGGGCCTCAGGAAATGTCTGGGCCTAGATTTTTCTAGGACCATGGAGAATGGTCAAGCTTATTAAACACATTCATCTCACAAGACGTGTTAGGACATTCAAATGATGGAACATCAAATTTAGAAAGGACTTCATATTTCTGCTGTGTATGCTTTTTCTAAGTATCACAAAAAATGTGGGAGCCAAATTCGTCAAGTGTTTCGAGTGAGTCTGATGTTGAACTAAATGAGCCATACACACCTACCATGTAGTTTCTAGAGGCCATGTAGTTTAGAGTTAGACTTGGGTTGCAATGTCTACAGTCAGATTTGTGTTTGATTATTGATTTAGCCATTTAGAATATTTGTGACTTTGGAAAGTTACGCATTTCTACTTTTCTCATCTTTAGAATAGATTAATAATATTTAAAATTATATTTTTATCATAGCATTTATATATCCTATGATAAATATATGTATATATGTACATATATATAATGTTGGGAATTTCAAAAGTATATTATCACAATTTTTCATTGTTAAAAACTATTGTTTGGATTATCTTTCAAATTTTAGTAAAATTCAGTAGAAGCAAAACTGTTCATCCCACAGTCAGAAGCCAGGCTCTAGTCCTTTCCTCAGCTATCACATCTTTGGCACAAGCCCACCACCATTCTCAGTGACTTCACTATGATTGCTGGTGACCTGTGTTTCTCACCCCCTCTTCTGCAGTGACTGACGTTTTTGTTACACTTCAGGCAATAATTCTCATGGTGACAAGCTGGTAATGTGGGCTATGTGATAACTTAGCTAAAACTACCATTAATTCATATTTCTCACTTTTCACCCTAAGCCTATTTTCTTTCAGCCTCACTTCCTTGCCCTATGACCATTCTTCAACTCTACTCACATTAAGACATCCACTTAATTCACATTTTTGCCTCGGCCCACCATAAAACCTTTCTTTTACTACTGTATCTCTCCAATCAGCCTTAATTTCACAATGTTATTACTTATATAACACTTTTAATAATGACCTAAGTTTACTGGCTCTGCTGTATTTCATCACAACCCTCTGGCAGAACACCAACTCCGGGTGAAATCAATAAACCCTCTCATTTGTTTTCCCCGTGGCTATACCTGAGCAGCTAATGGTCCTAGAGAAATTACTGCTAGACACAGATTTATTTATTTGTACATTTAAGTTCATCAGTCTCACCAAATGGACCTTTGGTATTCCAAGGCACTCATATTTTGTTTTTCTGGTCAACTCACCATTTACTACCAATGATAACTGTTTTAAACACTCTCCTCTCCACACTTTCAGCAGATGACCTTGGCTCCAATTTATAATAGAAAAAAATATTTAACTTACCAGAGTGGAGCTCTCTTATTTGCTAACATAAGGCACAGACCTTTATATATCTGTGTGTATCCCGTCCTTCTTCCTTTCACTTTAAATAGAGGCATTAATAAGCACTACTAGTTTAGGCTAATCCCTCCACTTATGGTTTGTATTCACCCCTTTCATCTCTCAAAAATCAGGAGTTACTAACTTTTTCTCCTCCATTCATATCTAATCCCATTCTATGAACTAAGTTTCTCCTTAAAAATAATGATAACTAACACATAACTCCTATTCTGTGACAGACACTGTCTTAAGTAATTTGCACAGTTAACTTGTTTCATCCTTACTTCTACCCTCTGGAGTATTACTATTGTTCCCATATTATTGGTAAAGAAATTGAGGTACAGCACTGGCTGGCATAGTTCAGTGGATTGAGTGCAGGCCTGCGAACCAAAGGGTCGCTGGTTCGATTCCCAATCTAGGGCACAAGCCTGGATTGCAGGCCAGTTTCCCAGCAGGGAGTGCGTGAGAGCAACCACACATTGATGTTTGTCTCCCTCTCTTTCTCCTTCCCTTCCCCTCTCTCTAAAAAAAAATAAATAAATAAAATCTTTTAAAAAATTAAAAAAAAAAGAAACTGAAGTACATAGAGGTTAATGGTTGTCTGAGGTCACACAGGTGGTAAGTGGTAGAACTTAGATTTCATACCTTACATTTAGCTCCAGAGCCTTTAATTACCATGTTACATTGCATTTTAGATATTCTCAAATATCCCAATGCATATTTTTCAGTCCTCATCTTACTTAAATTCTCAGCAGTCTCAACACTGTTGGCTACTTCTTCCTCTCTGAAGTGCCCTCTCTCTTGCCTTTTTATTTTGACATAGAAGTCTCTTTTTTTTCTTGACTATGTCTTGCTTTTTGTATTCTAATGCTCTCTGGCCAGCATGCTGGGTCTCTCAAGTCTCAGCCGTAGGCTTGCTTTTCTTATTGTATAATTTTTTTCTACAAGTTATATCATTTACAGCTACAGTTTTGGTGGCTATCCGCTTTTTGTTGGTAGGTTGATTTTTATTTATTTATAGCTGACACCATCTATCCTAATTCTAGAGCCTTATAATCTATTATCTATTTGCTTTCAACTGCTATATATCCCCATGGTACCTCAAAGTCAACATGTCCAAAACCAAATTCATGTTTCTCCTCTAAATTTGGTCTTATTCTGTCATGCGATTTCACCAGAGGATCTTTTGTAAGGTTTCTCATAGAGTTCCCTCAGTGGCAGAGTATAGTGTGGCTCTTCCTTCAAAACCTTATTTCTGGACATGGTGTTCTGTTTCTGGAGGATGTGACTCAATGTGATTCCACAGAAGCATGACTATACTGAAGTCTCCAGTTTATCTTCAAATGTGTGCAAACTTTGGATTCTACTCAAACTTTGAATTCTACTCTATTTTGAAATTAACATAAATTCCAAGTGCAGAAAGAATCACCCTGTTTATCTTGTGTTTTTTTTTTAATTTCCTGTGCATATTCATGTAGATTTTTGTAAGTAGAAATATCTGTGTTTGAAAGCTGGTGTGGGAAAGAAAACCCAGAGAATTGACCAGGGAGTTGAGTACAAAGAGAGTAATTTAGGTCAATGTTTGTTAATTATTTTGTATGTTGCATGCTTTTTTCACAGTCTTTTGAGGCTACACATGTAACAATATTTATAGAGGTTTACATATATTTTGTAGAGCCTGGAACATAATTCCACTATTGTAAATGATTTTGATGGTTTATAGTCATTGTATATTTGCTTTTATGACATATTGCTGGATGATTAATTTATGTTAAATCCAAAAATATGACATGAACTATAACTCCTGTCCTTGAGAAGCTCACAGTAATAGAAGAGATAAATGTGTAAGTAGATAATTTCAAAGTAATAAGAAATATGACTGGTATTGTCAAGATAGCATTTATGAATTAAACCCTGAAGAGTTTCTGCAGAATACACTGAGTATTCATTTTTCATGTCAGAGGCAATTCTTTACTTAGCAGTTTACCACATTTTTATTTAAAAATACTTATTCTGCTTCTTATATTAGAACTTAAGCTCCATGAGGTATAATGCCTGGCATATAGTAAGAATTCAATAAAATTTGTTGACTGCATCTCAAAAACATTTTATTTCAGAAAGTGCATTTATTGAATAGTAACTACAGCTTTTTTTTTTTTTTACTTTTATTGAGGACCTATAAAACAAAGCATGAATTAGAATTCCTCTAAATTATTTCCCAACCAGAAAAAAACTTCTGGTCAGTATGATAGAATCAATATCATTACATAGAATCAATATTCTTGGGCTAAAGTTGCCCAGTGCCTCTATTTTTATGGGGAGGTCAGGTATCTAAGGGATCCTTGAGAGCAGGCCAGTGGATGAGCATATCTTACTCATAAGTGAAAAATGAAGATGAGAAGAATAACAATATATTTAGGAGGGATTATTGAGGGGCATAACTGCAGGACTAACATGTCCAAAGGATTCACGAAGTCAAGAAGGGGCCAAGCTGAGAAGGCCTCAAAATTAGATATGTCCTTTCTTCAGACACTTTGATGTTCTTTTTGGAAAGAAAACTAATATATCCTCTTATTTCTTTTTTATATATTAGAAGGCATCCAAGAAGAAATGTCAGCAGATAGGTTTTGAATTGTGTAGAAATTTGAAGATAGCACCAGTCATGGTGCATTCAGAGATGACCAGAGGTGAAAGGCACATATGCTCTCTGAGAGGCAAGAGGGAGATGTAGAGGCAGGGGTGACTTATGCCTGCACATAAAGTCTGACCGCTCTTTGAGTGGTGTTGCTTACTGGAATTTAAAATTGTTTCTGGATAGCTTTCTAGGAAATAAATGTTGACTATATTATCTCTACCAGGACACTAAAGATTAGTTTTTAAAAATATTTTTAATCACCCAATTGCTGTCATTTTCGATGAATTAGAGAAAAGTTAGTCTAGTTTTACAAAACTTAAAAACCTGAACCATAAACAACATATAGTTCATTTTGCAGTATTAATGTTGCCTCACTTTCTGATTATAGATATAAAACATAATTCGGGTGCAATCCAAAAAAAAATGGACAAAGAGAAAAATAATTACTTCTAACCCTATCACCTTGAAATAATGACTATCACTTTTTTCTGATGATGAGTGTAGTACACATTGTTGAAAAATTGTCTTTCTGACAAATTCATTCTTTAGAACTCCTTGAATATATTTCTTCTGTGAAGTCACTGATTGCCCAAGGGATGATTAATCTACTTCTCTATTACGGTATGCCTATGTCATGTATTCATTGCTTATGCATTTATCATTCAGTTCTCTAGCACTTTTCCCCTCTCTTCTACTAAATTTTGCTTTTCAAAGGCACAGACCTTGACATATTTGTGTTCCCTGTAGTAGACACAGTGCCTGGTACAAGTTAGTTTCCTAATAATTGCTCCAAAATATATGAATGAATAAATGAATATTCATCAGTTTATAAATTATAGTATGTTATCTCATGGATGTCAGAGAAATGGGCTCACATATTTTTTTCATTCATTTTATATTTTGTATATTCATCAAAAAGTTCCTGTGCTTATTGGATAACATTGGAATCAAATGGAATTAATTTTTATTGCTTGAAATAAATTTTTAAAACTTGAAGTTAATGTAATTTTATACTGGTAGGAGTTAAAAATGATAAGAAGATATTTTTCAAATGCTGAATTTTACAAATGTAAGAGATGAAGATTACTGTAGATTTTATTTATTTTTTTACTTTAATAGTTTATTTTATTGTATTTTTTCTATTACCATTTATCCCCCTTATACCCTCTTCTACTTCCACCCACCTCTCACCCCCAAGATTACCATAGATTTTAAATGTCTAATGTCTTCCGGCCTTGGGTGGTATATTTTTGTTAATTTTTTCCTTGTTTTTACTTTTGTGTGCTTCTTTATTTTGACTTTTCCTGTTCTCTCACAAGCAGATTATGGATTTAGTGATGTTCAATAAATGTTAAATAGCTATTTTCTTCAAACAAAAGAATAACCTTCATTCCTTTAATAAACATTTATGACTTTTATCTAGCTATAGTAAGGGCCATAAAAATGAATTTTGGATCTTATTGGAATATATAGAGCTGGATAAGACACAGCAATTATTTAGTATACAAGGGGGACCCCCAAGAAAACCACCAGAATTTTTTCTATTGTTCTATTATAGTTGTCCCAATTCTTCCCCCATTGTTCTCCCCTGCCCTACCCACTCCCTGTTCCCAGTCAGTCCCTACACTGTTGTCCATGCCCAGGGATCATCCATACATGTTCCTTCACTAGACCCTTCCCATTCTTTCCTCCCTTCCCCCCATCCTCCTCCCCTCTGGTCACTGTCAGTCTGCTTCTTGTTTCCATGCCTCTGGTTCTGTTTTGCTCATTTGTTTGTTTTGTTCATTAGGTTCCTGTCATAGGTGAGATTGTATGGCATTAGTCTTTCACCACCTACCTTATTTAACTTAGCATAATACTCTCTAGTTCCATCCATGCTGTCGTGAAGGTAGGAATTCCTTCTTTCTTTTTGCTGTGTAGTATTCCATTGTGTAACATACCACAATTTTTTGATCCACTCATTTACTGATGGGCATTTAGGCTGTTTCCAGCACTTGGCTATTGTAAATTGTGGTGCTATGAACATTGGGGTGCATAGGTTCTTTTGAATTGGTGTTTCAGGATTCTTAGGGTATAATCCCAACAGTGGAATCACTGGATCAAAAAGCAGCTCCATTTTTAGTTTTTTGAGGAAATTTTGTATTGTTTTCCACAGTGGCTGTACCAGTCTGCATTCCCACCAACAGTACACTGGGGTTCCCTTTTCTCCATAACCTCTCCAGCACTAGTGGTTGATTTGTTAATGATGGCCATTGTGACTGGTGTGAGGTGGTATGATATTGTGGTTTTAATTTGCATCTCTCTGATGGTTAGTGATGCTAAGCATCTTTTCATATGTTTATGGGCCCTCTGTATGTCCTCCTTGGAAAAGTGTCTGTTCAGGTCCTTTGCCCACTTTTTATTTAGATTGTTTGTCTCCCTGGTGTTGAGTCACGTGAGTTCTTCATATATTTTGGAGACCAAATTCTTGTCCGAGGTATCACTGGCATATATGTTTTCCCATACAGTTGCTTCCCTTTTCATTTTGATGATGGTTTCTTTACATGAGCAGTTTTTTAGTTTGATGTAGTCCCATTTGTTTATTCTTCTCTTTATTTCCCTTGTCTTAGGAGATATATCAGTGAAAATATTGCTGTGTAGAATATCTGAAATTTTACTGCCTATGTTTTCCTCTAAGACTTTTAAAAAATGTGTATTTATTCTTATGTGTTTAAACTGCAGTCACCTTCAAAGTGCTCTCCATCTGATGCAATACACTGTTGAGACCTTTTTTTCACTGCTTAAAACAGTTTTTGAGTAGTCAGTCTTTGATACCTTTTAGTGCTTCTGTCGTTTTTTGTTTCACCATTTCCACATCGGCCCAACCTTTCCCTTTGAAGACCTTTTTCACTGGGAAAATAAAAAAGTTGCTCAGGGAAAGATCTGGTGAATAAGGAGGCTGGGGGATGGGGGTCATTCCATTTTTGGTTAAAAACTGCTGAATACTCAACATGGTATGGGCAGGTGCACTTGTAAATCACCAATCATGAAATGGGCAAAGCGTTGAAAGAATCTTCAAAAAAATTTTACTGAAGCCAAACGCAGCTTCTTATAACAACACCAGCTGGTATGCTGATACAGATGGGTTCTGTATCACCTAGCAGGTGAAACCTGTACTGCAAGGGACCTGCCCTCCAAAAGATAATTCCAAGTTTTGGAGCATTCCTTCCTCATACCTTGCTCGCTTTAAATGTTGAGGAAAATAAAACCCAGAAACACTGAGTGATTTGCCTATGGTCACACTTATTTTTAGTTTTAGAGATAAGACTAGGAAACAAATAAAAAATCTACTTAAATTGTGGACACATTAGTTAGATGCACAGTCGAGGGGTGGAAGAGTAATAAGGACGATGTCTGTGGGCCTAGATAACTGTTATCTCTCTAGCTATGTCTGCCCATCGCTCTGCATCTGTACACACACACACACACAGTCTGGCAGAAGTAATATCTGCCTGAGTGTGGTTGGTAGGGTAATAATGTGGGTGTAATAATTTATAGTTTTAATTTGAACATTTCAAATAAAATGTCATATGGTGTGCTTGAGTGTGATATTGTTATGTTACAGAATTACATGCTTATGATTTTGTAAGAAAAAAAGGGTGTTATTTGTGCCAGACCCTGTATGATCTATTTTATTTAACACTGATTTAGCTGCTCAAAATGACAGGTATTTTATATCTACTATCTAATTGAAATCTCCACAAAAATCCTTTGAGAAAGGTACTGTTGCTTCTGTTTTACATTTGAGAGTATTGAGGCTCAGAGAAGATAAATAATATGCTGACTCTTTCTAAACTAGCAAGTGGGAGAGTCACTTGACCCTCACATTCATGCCCTCAATGAGTCTTCCATCTGGCAGGTTATTCTTACCTGAGGCATCCAACTAGCAGCCTTTTTCACTTTACTTGTTTTTGCTAAAACATGACTCCCAAAGGGAAGTCTTCTTTGAGGACCTTGTTTACATTGGAGTTGTCTACCTCATCCACTTAACTGCTTTAGGTTCTTCTTTGTTAGCATGACTTTACACACATATAACTTAGTTATTCCTTTGATTTATTATCTGCTCTACCCCTAGAATGTAAGCCCCACGAGGTAAATATGTATTTTTCCTGCTCTGTTCTTTGTTATTCTTTGGGCCTAAAATAACAATGGCATATATAAATATTGAATGCATTTTTTGTTAAATAAATTGGATAACCTAAATTTACACAGACCTTAGGAGAACTTGAGGTTCCAATGGGAGAAATCAGACAAGAACACAAAGTTCACATTCCAGGAGTCACAGGCCTGGTGGTAGTTGAGTGGAAAGGTTCAAAATGAGACCAGCTCAGAAAAGAATTATATGAAAGCAGGGGGATGGGTTTACTGCTACTGGCAGAGCAGATCTTTTTGGCTTGCCTTTGTTGGTTTTCGGAAGCATGATGGCTAGGTGGATGAAATTCTCTTGAAGGGCTAGGGGAATATGGCAGAATGGCAAAGCCCAGTTATGGCCAAGGTGCTGGCTTTGGAACATCTAATTTACCCAATAAGGACCCCAGGAGAGGGTGTTAGGATGAGACTATGTTCTTTTTAGGGGAGGCAATATGAATTCCATGGTTCTGGAGAATATTGTCTGTCCAGTGGCCTCTGCCACTTCACCACTGCAGGACTGGTAAAAATATTTCTGCTTTTTGCATGCTCCAGTGATTAGAATAGCAGATTTGTAGGATGGAACATGAGGAAACTGAAACTAACCTTGTGGATGCTAGTGGCTGGTTGGCACTTTATTGAGGTTAAGGCCCCAGAATGCATTCTTCTCCTTTTTTTTTTTTTTTAATGTGGAAGCCATTAGGTCAGATGAGGGTCTCAGCAGTTAGGTTGCAAGTTGTGCAGAAGATTATACATTTAATATTCCAGAGACAAGTTCATTAAAAGCATTATTCCAGCTGACAGAACAGCTCTTGCATAGAGCTGCCAGATTTGATGCTGTAAAGGAAACACACCACTTTGGAAATAAATTACTTTGTATTAACAAAATGATATATTAATCTTTTCCACCACTGAAGCAGGAGAGAGAATGAGCAGTGAATGTTAATGCAGCATTGTGTGGATACCCATTTACAGTTTCCACTTCCTCAATATTCATGGATATGGAATTCAGAAAGTTGAACTTGCTGTAATATTTATAACAGATTTTCTTTTGTGATCTATTTAGTTGTAAGAACTTGAGAAGCTTGCATATTCAAGATTCTTTGGGTCACTGAGTTTCCCAGCTTTCCAATTTTTATAAATGTCTCCTGAAAGAGTTACCCTTGGATTTAGTTTTTTTCTGAGGAATTTGAGAATAATAACATACCTACAGCTCCTGCCAGGGTGGGAGACTGGGATTAACATAGGATTCCAGGTCATACAGATCTGAGTTTTCATACTTAGCAGCTGTGAAAAAGGAGACAGCTTGCAGAACATCTCTGAGCCTTGTTTCCATCATCTGGACAATGATAACACTAACTGCACTTTGCAAAGATGGTATAAGGAGAAATGAAATATCATATGTAGAAGCACTTAGCATTGTGCACACAATCAGTTAATTTTATTTTTTTCTTTTCCCCCCTTTTGAAAAAAGAGAGAGGGAAAGCCTCAAGATCAATCATATGGTATTTCTGGATCCTCTTCTCAACAAGGACTTGAAATGGTGGTTTTGAATTACTGTATTTTTAGGGCTATAAGACACACCTAGGTTTTAGAGGAAGAAAATAGGAAACAATTTTGAAGCAGAAAATGTGGTAAAATATTTAATAACATAAATAACATAGGCTGCTGCACCCCAACCCCTCAGTGAGCCAGGTAAGCTACATTTGGACTCTAAGACATACCCCCACTCCCCTCCCAAATTTGGGAGAAAAGTGCATCTTATAGTCTGAAAAATATGGTATTTTTTAACTTTTTTTATTTTTAAATTATATTTTATTTATTATGTTATTACAGTTGTCCTGATTTTTCCTTCTTTGTCCTCCTCCATGCAGCACCCCCCCCCCACTCCCTCAGGCAATCCCCACACCATTGTTCATGTCCATGGATCATGCATATAAGTACTTGGGCTACTCTGTTTCCTACACTGTACATCCTCACAGCTAATCTGTAACTATCAATTTGTAATTCTCAATGTCCTCACCTGCTCACCCATTCCCCTACACCCTTCTCCCATTTGGCAACCATCAAAATGCTCTCGGTATTCGTGATTCTGTCTCTGTTCTTCTTGTATGTTTAGTTTGTTTTTTAGATTAATTGTTGATAGATATGTATTTGTTGCCATTTTATTGTTCATAGTTTTGATCTCTTTCTTCTTAAATAAATCCCTTTAACCATTATATTTCATATAATAATGGTTTGGTGATGATGAACTTTAGTTTTTTTCTTGTCTGGGAAGCTCTTTATTTGCCCTTCAATTCTAAATCATAGGTTTTCTGGGTAGAGCAATCTTGGCTGTAAGTCCTTGCTTTTCACGACTTTGAATATTTCTTGTCAATTCCTTCTAGCCTGAAAAGTATCTTTTGAGAAATCAGCTGGCAGTCTTATGGGAGCTCCCCTATAGGTAGTTACTACTTTTCTCTTGCTACTTTTAAGATTCTCTCTTTATCTTTAATCTTTGGCATTTTAATTATGATGTGTCTTGGAGTCAGTCTCTTTGCATCTAGCTTGTTTGGGACTCTCTGTGCTTCCTGGACTTGCATGTCTATTTATCTCACCAAATTAGGGAAGTTTTCTTTCACTATTTTTTCAAATAGATTTCCAAGTTGTTGTTTTTTCTCTTCTCCTTCTGGCACCCCTATGATGCAAATGTTGGACCTCTTGAGGTTGTCCCAAAGGTTACTTACACTATCCTCATTTTTTTGATTATTTTTCTTGTTATGATTGATTATTTTTTTGGTTCCTTTTGTTCTAAGTCATTGATTTGATTCTCAGCTTCATCCACTCTATTGTTGTTTCCCTATAAATCGTTCTTTATTTCAATTAGTGTAGACTTCATTTCTGACTGGATCTTTTTTTACACTGCTGAGGTTCTCACTAAGTTCCTTGAGCCTCCTTATAACCAGCGATTTGAACTCTGCATCTGATAGATTACTTATCTCCATTTCACTTAACTCTTTTTCTGGAGTTTTGATAAATTTTTTCATTTGGGCTATGTTTCTTTGTCTTCTCATTTTGGCATCCTCCCTGTGTTTGTTTCTATGTATTAGGTAAGGCTGATTTGGCTCCATGTCTTAGTAGTGTGTCCTAATGTAGTAGGTGTCTTGTAGGGTCCAGTGACACAGCCTCCTCTATCACCCAAGCTGGGTACTCGAGGTGCACCCTTGGTGTGGGCTGAGTACACCATCCTCTTGTAGTTGAGCCCTGGTTGCTGTTGGCAGATCAATGGGAGGGATTTACCCAGGCTAGTCAGCTGCAAGGACTGGCTGTGACCACTGCCCACCAACCACCACCCCTCATGGAGGATCAGATGTGCAGGGGCAGGGCAGTGGTTCTCCGATGTGGCCTATGGCTGTCCACTGGGTGCGTGGGCCCTGGGGTTTCTCAGGTGGTACAGACCAAGGCGCCCTCCCACCTGTATTTTGTACCCTGCTTGAGCTACAAAGCAATCTTAGATAGCTGCTTCTTATGCTAGGCTTGGAGATTGCCAGGTGAAGCCAACCTGTGAGTCTAAGCTGGCTATTTCTAGTGCTAGGCTTGGGGCTCACTGAGGACAGCTGTTGCTTGTTTGATAGGATTTCGAAAGTTGTGAATAACAAGCCAAGACATATGGAGAAGCATTTTGGGTGGGGCTGTAAGTTGGGTTGGACAGAGTCTCTGGGGATCTCCAAGGCTGGTCAAACAGCATTAGCCAGGTTAATGGAGTCTCAGATATGGCACCAGCTTACTGGCTCTGTGCAGGGAGGGTTTATCAAAGGGACAATGGCCTCAGCTCTGCTTGATGGCAGACACTCTAGTTTATCCCTGTATACCACTGGTGCCTTTCAAGCTGCTACCCTGGTATGGAGCCCAGAGGGAGTAAGTCTGAGAAGGTGAGTCCTTGTGTGGGCTCTTTAAGAGGAACTGCTTGAGGCTCTAGCGGTTTCTTCTGCTGACCCAATTCCTGCTGTTTTTTCAGCCAGAAGTTGTGGGACTTATATTCCTGGCATGGAACCCTGGGCTGGAGTGCCTGGTGTGGGGCTGGGATTCCTTGCTTTGGAGATATCCCTCCCAAATTTTTATCTACCACATGTGGTGTTGGGACCAGCTTTTTCTGCATCTGTGCCTCTCCTACCAGTCTGAGTGGATGTAGTTTCTTTAATTCCGTAGTTGTCAGACTTCTACTCAACTCAATTTCTGGTTCTGAGTGATGGTTGTTGTATATTTTAGTTATAATTTTGATGTGGTTGTGTGATGAGGTGAGCCATGTCTGCCTATGCTGACCTCTTGGCCAGACAATCCCATTTATTCTTTCTTGAATTAGTTTTTAATAGAATAAAGGTATGAGTGAGGAAGAAACAGAGCTGCTGAATTCTGTCTTGGGCCCCTTTATTCAGCTTATTTTCAGGCTCCCAGGATAAATCAATTAATCATTATTAGTATATATTATTAACTTATTGCAGATGGTGTTTTAAAATACTTCTACAACAGCCTGGGTCTGTTCATTTGTCCCAGTGATTATATTTCCTATGGTTCTCAGTGCAGAAATCACAACTGACCGTTCAGTAGCTCTTAGGAGCATTACAAGTTGGACACAACTCCTGTTTTCATGACCATTTCAGTCCATTCATCTGGATCATCAGGTATCTGCTGATACTTCTGGATCATCAGGTATCTGCTGATACTTCTGGATCATCAGGTATCTGCTGATACTTCTGGATCATCATGATGCAGGAGACCAACTTAAGTTTGTCTATTGTTTCTTTATTAAGAACTCTTTTAAAATGTGGTTTATGTTATTGTAGCACTTTTTACAACAAAACTATACTTGAACCATTGCAAACTGTACATGCTGCTTGAAATTTCTCCTTTCAATGGATTTCTTATTTCTATGTGGAAGTTCATATCTGGTAGTGTCCTATAAATAAAGATTAAATTTCACCCTTTTGTTAAAATAAAAAAAAGAACAAAACACCTCTAAAGGACTGGTGCTTTAATTTGGAACCCTAAGCATCAGGGGTCTTGCGCTCACTCGACTCTGAATACTTCTACCCCACACTTCCAATTAATTCTTTGTGTTATATGGGCACACGCTTGCCTCTTCTGCCTAAGTGAAACTCCTTCACAATGCAGCATCTCTGTATCATACTCCCAATGCCTAGTCCAGAGTCTGTCATTTAGTAAGAGCTTAATAAATGGCCATTAAGGAAATAAACAGGGCGCAGGAGGCAGGAATCCTTTCCACTTTTCATTCAGGATGATGCAGCTGGTGGAGGAATGGTATTCATGGGCCTAGAGCAATGCCACTAGCTGTGTTTATTAAGTACCTACTTACTGTGTGTCATGTACTTTGCCAGATATTTTTATTTATTTCAATATTAATACCCATGATTGACCTTTGCAATAAGTATTCTCATTCCAGGTACCTAGGTGAAGAAAAGAAGTTCAGAATGCTTTCATACATTTCCCCAAATTTTACAGATAGTGGCAGAGCCAAGGCTCAAAAGTCTCCAGTGTGTCTGACTTCAAGTCTGTGTTCCTGACCAACGCACTTAAGGACTTGTGACCTGCAGGGTGTGCTTGGTACAATGTCTAATTCCCTTAGAGACCATTAGGGAAGTCTGCTGATCATACAGACTTGGGTTTATAAACTTGTTGAACACAGCCGAGTATCATCTTGACACAGTCGCAATAGTGGCTCCAAAGGGGAAGGTTACAGAAAGAGGCTTAGAGGGTTTGATGTGTTGTTATTGTTGTGTTTAAATTTTTAATTGTGGCAAAGAACACATAACATAAAATTCACCATTTTAGCCATCGAAAAATATACTTTTTAGTAGTGTTCAGCATATGCATATTGGTGTGTGGATCTCCAGAAATTTTCATCTTGCAAAACTGAAACTCTGTATCCATTAAACAATGAGCCTCCACTCCTCCCTATCCCCAAGCTCCCTGTAAGCACCATTCTCCTTTCTGTGTCATGAATTTGATTACTCTAAACACCTCATAGAAGTAGAAACATACAGTATTTGTCTTTTATGACTGGCTTATTTCACTTGTATGAGGTCCACAAGGTTTATTCATGGTGTAGCACATGCAGGACTTCCTTCCTCTTGAAGGCTGGACAATATTTCATTGTGTGTATATGCCACAGTGATTGCACCAGTTTACATCCCACCAACAATGCACAAGTATTCCAAGTTCTTCATATTTCTGTTTTTTGATAGTAGCCATCCTAAAGGATGTGAAGTAATATTTCATCATTATTTTGATTTGAATTTCTCTAGTGATTAGTTATGGGCTAAGAGGTTTTTAGAGGTTAGACTTAAAGAATGGTTTCATGGTGTAAATTAATAAGTATGTCTGGGCAGCATTAGGATTCATAAACTAGGTGAGTTGCTGAAGAAATAGAGATCTTTCCTTGGGAATGCATGAGTCTGAGGGAATTTACTGTTAAAATAGTTTGTGGTCTTGAGAAATTTGGTTTTGAATGAGTTCATGTTAAAATAATACAAATTCAGGTAGTTTGATTTGCATGCCTTGTTTGTCTTGTAAATTGTGGTTTCTGTTCGATTCTTCTATTTGCCAGGGTTACTTTCTCCTGCTTCATCTGATGCCCTGAACAGTAATCAGCACCCCGTTGCTTATTTTTCAGTTACTCCTGTAAGATAACTATAGGTCTTGACCCAGTGTCTGGTCCACAGTAATTCTCATTAAATTGTGGCAGTTAAGTAACAGTGTAGTAATAGTATGTGTGTAAAGTAGTACTCATGGAGATAATGATGGTTGTAGCACCTAAATTTTCTGAATTGTATACTTCCAACTAATCCCATCACTACTGCCCTGTGGTAGAAAGGAACTCATCACCTTTTAGATCATCACTTCCCTCCTCTTCTACCATGTCCAACCACAACACCACTGACAGAATTACATGCCTAGAACCCAAGTTTGAGCCAGTCACTCTCCTGTTTACAAGTCCCCCACCCCCACCCCAGTGACTCTTCCTTGACCTCAGGAGAAGGTCTAGGCTCCTTAACTCTCTGCAGTTAGGCTTTCTTCTCAGGCTTCTGTCCAGGTCTCCGGCTTCATTTCCCACAACTCTCTGCCAGTGTTTGATCTTCAGAGCTCTCAGCGCTTTAGTTCGACAAGAATAACATTGTAAACCTCCTGTGCTATTATTTCTCTTAAAATTTTTGATCTATATACATACATATAAAAGCACACATAAGAGATAAAAGGTATATATCTATGCTGTCTATTTTTACTTCCCCCTTTATTTTCCCCCTTTCTTTTGCTCTCATCTCCCTTTTCACACCTTCCCATCCCTCCATCCCATATCCATCTATTGCTATAGTAACATCACATTAATAATTAGGCCATGTTATTTTGAATTCTTTCTATGCTTATACAATGATACTATATAAACATACACACCTACATATATATGTATACATATAGTTATATATTTCCATACATATATTTGTTTATATATGCTACTGGATGTCACCAATTTCCAATGTTAATTTTTTCCAAACTTAAGACCTCTTAAACATCTCTTCCTTATATTAAGGAAGAAATTTGGATAAAATGTCATTGCTTCTCTGTAACCTCTTTTCTCTGACTCAGTTGATGAACTGAGAGACCCAGTAACTGTGAGAGCTTCATATTTTTAATTTGAAAGTCCCATTGTCATTTATGTCACTTTAGATGGGAGTGCTAAGAAGAGGTCACTGGCAAATTATTGACTCTAGATGAACAATTTGCTCATAATTAAAAGGCCTGATGAAATTCTCTCCAGGAAATGAACTCATTCAAATGAGAGATAATTTAAGCTCATCTACTCAGAACATTTTCTCTCTATTTTTCCTTTACCCAGTACATAAAATTTTTTATTTAGTCCTGTGATATAAATTGAATTTGACAGTAGCAATTTTTTTTTCATTCAAACCATAAAATGATTACGTTGTCTGAGTTAACATTGTGTTTTCCCTTCAGAAAAATAATGAGCACAGGCTTTCAGTAGTTATTGTCTTGCAGCAATGGAGGCTGGAGCAGAATCGCTCCCTGCTGGGGTTTCAGAATGGAAAGGAAACACTGTACCGGTAAATACACGTGGGACTCTAAGTGGGAAGGCAAGGGTTCAATCCCAATTCTGATATTTAACAGCTGGGTGTCTTTGGACAAATCTCTAAAACTTGGTTTCCTTGTCTGAAAAAAGAATAACAATCCCTGCTGTGTATTGGTTGATTCTAAGGATCAAATAAAGTAATAGTTGTGGAAAAGTTGAATAGCTGCAAATGTAATATCGGGTTGTCAATATTAATGCCTCCTGCTGCTGATGCATTGTGAGAAATGAATTCTTACCTCACAGTCTGCTATACAGATCTACCTAGTGGCAATGATCACTAGGCAGAATGTCATTAGAATGGGAAGGTAAGCTCAACCTCTCTCTTCTTTCCTCAGAAATCTCCAACATGAAATGAGGAAACTAAGGCCCAGAGAGGTGAAGTGCATTAACAAAGGCCACAGAACTAGTCAGTGGCAGAACTGGTACTGGATACTCCACTTTCTGTCCAGCATTCTTTCTCAAATACCCTGCTTATAAGTTTATTAAATAAATAGCAGTATTCTAATTTGACTTGAACAGTTAGAAAATGAGGAGCAGGGAGAAATTGGAAATTTGTTCAACTTGCCCCATTTTAATTTATCCCTGGAAGTTTGCATTTGCACATTATTTGAGGTGGCATAAAAGAGAATTTAGACCAAACTGAAATAAAATGCCAACCTCTCAGAGACAAATTCCCTCTTACTCTGGTATGTACCCTGAGCTATTTCAGTGATTAGGTAACAGGTCAATAATTGCACAGCATATTGAACAATGCTTCCCAAATAGAATTCCAGGGACCACTTGTTCTATGGGAGCTACTCAAATAAAATAGCTACTGGCTGCATCCATACAACCCCTCTTGGAGATTCATGATGTACACCAGCATGTTAATGCTCCTAAGCAATGGCACAACAAAGAGAGTTTGTTTAATTTTGTTAAAAGTTTAAACTGACAAATTTATTTGTGCAGAGATGTTTTTCCCCCTTAAAACATCTATTGTTCTCTAACTAGTTCTTTCTCTTGCACCAGAAGAAAGTAATATCATTAAATGCCAGTGCTTGTCTTCATGAAGGGGCCCTGCATCACCCTCCCTTCACCTTGCGCACCCTTGAGTAGAAGAGATGTGGGATTGTAAGATGTGATGCGTCTTAGAGAGCGCTTGGTCTGGACAAGGGGAGGAGTTCAATGCTAGCGCAAAGTTATTGACCATTGGCCAGATGAAAATGCAGACATCTCTGCAGATGCCGGAGTGAGTGGATGACAATAGCCAAAAACAAGAGTAGATGATCTACATCTCAGTGAAGATCCATTTGGACAGAATATGTCCAGGTCAGACACTGTCCACCTCCAATGCACTGATAATTGAAAGTCCCTCACTCATTCCTCCCACAACTTATGAAATGCAGAGCAAGTTGGATAGAGGGAATCTCAAATTGCCATTAAAGTCCTGAATTCATTGGAAAAAGCAGCAAGAACTGGACTAAGATTCATTCTCTGCCTTCAGTCAAATGAGGCCTTGAGAAAGAAAAATCAAGTTTATAA
Organism: Tonatia bakeri; assembly: GCA_004024845.1. Classification (NCBI taxonomy): domain Eukaryota; kingdom Metazoa; phylum Chordata; class Mammalia; order Chiroptera; family Phyllostomidae; genus Tonatia; species Tonatia bakeri. Next base: position 46,404 of record PVIA01007079.1, on the reverse strand, counting down.
CTGGGAAAGTAAAGTGTAATTTTTTTACATGCCTGAGTTTGTATACTGGGAAAATATTTTACTGTCTATAAACTTTACATTAGGATATTTCACTACCACTACCTTCACTCCTACAGTTCTAGAAAATTGGTCAATTAACTAATGAATACATTAAAATATTTATAAACATAACTTTTTAACACTATTTACATAAAAAAGAATAAGGTGTAATCCTTTTTATCGAGTTGTTCCTAGACTAGCAATCCCAAAACATACTGTAACAGGTGCTCAGTTGGGGACAGAAGTTGACTTTGCTGTATTGATCAATGAGGGAACTGAGAGAGTTACTTTTGTAGTAGGGAAGGAAGGGCATTACATTTATCTGGTAGAAATAAAACAAATTAAATTAGTAAGTTAACAAGTGAATAGGTTGATAAAACAGTAGAAAGACATAAAAACAAAGCTGGAAAGATGTCTCGCATTCTTTAAACTGTTAATGAAATGAACAAGACCACAGAGTTTTACCCACCAGAGTTAAGAATTCCATAATTCCTGAATTGCCATATACCAGACTTGATTGCCATGTCCCTGGGACCCACAACTTATAATAATAATATTAAAATGAGAAAAATAAGAGGCAAATGAAGAGTTGTGTTAAAGGTAGCTCTCCTTTAGGGGAAGTCTGAGGCAGATTTGGGAAAGGCTTGACATGAACTATGAATAGGGAAGAATTTGAATGATACATTAAAAAGTTAAATTTTGATTAAGCACCAGAAGGCTTTTATGAAGAGTGTCTCCTTGTTGTTTCTCCTGCTGATTTGGTACAGGGAGGCCAATAAGTCAGGTAAAATGTATACTAGTATTTATGTGCTCTTGCCTATTTTCCCCATTGTGGTTAGTACCTGGAATGAACTTGGGAATACAGAAGGGCTGAACAGTTCTGGGATGTTACTCCTGTACAATTTGTTTGGGAAATCATCAATTTTAGCAGCCTATTATTTATATTGATTCCTTTATCCCTTACTTTGGTCCTGGAAGACTGGTGTCATCTGGATAGGGATGAGTGAGTAGATCCTGGAATAAGTGATTTGGCGTTTGAGTAGGGTGTGAGCTGATCACCAAGGACACAGTTGAATTAAATGCAGGTACTTCAGGAATGAATCCATCTGAACCCATGAAGGAATAAAGCCATATATGTCTGACTCAACACATCTCTGGTTTGGAAAGGCATGCAGTTTTTCATATTCATACAGAAATCTCAAGGGGGAGTTCAGTGTGGACGAAGAAAACAAAGAGACTCAGGCAGACAGAGTCACACCTCACAGATAAACTCTAACATAGCCCAAAGGATTATTTTTTTACCTTTCAAAACTTAAGTTTTCAGAGAAAGAACTCTGATAATTATTGTTCTGGGTATATTTTAATCTTGTCTACCCACTCCTCATCTTCACAGTACAAATGTATACCTGAGACATAAATATTGTGATGTCAAGTAGAGCTGAAGATATGATCGTATTGTCATTCAGTTGTACTAAGATCACCACAATTCAGTATTTTAGGGAACTATGAGCCTTCCTGAAAACAAAAAATCTTTTATTCTTAAGTTTTCAGACAGGTGCACACCTAGCCAGGGCATAGTCACCACACACACATTTCATAAAGTTTAGTTAGATGATATTTAACAGTTTACCAGTGAAAAATGCTACATCCCCACTTAAGTCAATGATAAAACCAGTAGACAATAATTTTTAACCTGATTTCTTCCCAGAAAATAAGAATCTCAAGGTTCCTTGTTGCCTGCAAAGAGAGAGACTTACACACATTTTATAACAAAATATTAACAGTTCAAAAATCTTGAAACCAGCTTAATAAAATCTTGTGGGGAACAGCCAATGAAGTCAGAGCCTCCCTTGGCCTAGTACCATATCTAAACTGTTGGCATCTTTCAAATTCCCCTTGTTTTTGTAGTCTGTTTATCTGACAATTCAAACTCTCCACTAAGGGGTTATAATTTTGCAACATTGTGGATATTAAATATTGTGGTTTTCAACACCTCTAAAATGTTGGGAATCAGTGTTAAAATGACTGTAACAAAAGAGTGGATGATTATATATAACAAAATAAAGTGTATTAGGCTAATACAGGCTCGGGCAAAAGTAGGTTTCAGCGTTTGTATAGAAAATAATAGTCTAATTAATAGCTAATAATACAAGAATAAACTGTGTTTCACAGAGTCACAACTGTAAACTTACTTCTCCCCCATTCTGTATATTTTATATAAAAAGGACCTAGAGGATAAATTTAGATTAAGTCTCAAAACACAATGTTTACTGTTATTATTTATTAAGTGTATGGCAACATTATTTGAGGTGCTTAGTGAGCCATGTATTTATATCACCTGGCATTTCTCTGGGAGAGAGTGGTGTTGAACTTGGTATTTCCTCTGTTTCCAGATAGTTGGTGTTGTACTGAGACAAAACAAGACCTGTCTAACTGTGGAGACAGACTGGGCATCAAGATGGAAAAAATAGAAGGAGAAAAAATTTTTAACCCCATAATTTTATGATCCTCTGTGGCTCTGTTGTCCAATAGAGTAGCCACTAACCACAGTAGCTAATTAAATTGGAATTAATTAAAATTACATAAAATAAAAAAAATCACTGCCTCATTTTATTCACACTGCTCATTATTTCACATGCTTGGTAGTCACATGTGGTTAGTGGCAACTGTCTTAGATTTAAAGCAGATCCTAGTAACCAATAATAATGTGAGAAAAAGAAACAATGATTGCAGTCAATAAGGTTAAATTGAATTTTTGAATGATTCATGAATTTGTAATAAAACAAAATAGGAAGGGGAATACAAGATGGGTTAAAGATGAGTTTTCCAATATTTTCATAAGTATGCTATATGTGGAGAAACCTAAATTCTTTGAGTACTAAGCTATAGTTCAGAACAACAATTAGATTATTGACTACAGAAGATGGGCAAAGAGAAATGAGAGGAGTTTTCTGATCAGAACATATAGGTATAAAAAGTAATGAGGGTAGGATTTTGGTTTAAGGAGGGAAAAACAACTTGAGACACATACAAAAAAGCTAGAAGAATGCTGAGTGTGCAGTATTGATTAAAGGAGAAAGTCAGTGGGAAAATCTATATTATAGGAGGAGGGGGTAGCTTTCAGTGTTAGCAGAAATAAAATAAATCATTAGTAAATTTGAAATGAAGAAATACAGATATTAGTGAAACTTTGTGGAGAGAAATCATATGAGGACACTGATCAAGTAGTAGATTATGTGAATGAAAGGGTCAAGGACATACATTGCAAGACCAACTACAATTATCCTTCATTAGTACATTTTTAGTAAAACCAAATGTGTGCATGCCTCACTCCTACAGGTGGCAGTCTTCTTAGACTTCTGTCTCTTCTCCTTCCTATGGCCAATGTTCACACATCCCATAGTACTAAGTGGAGGAGAACAAGAAGTCAAGTCAGTCTGAGAAAGACAAACACCAGATGATTCACTTATGGAATCTAATGAACAAACAAACAAAATTCAAACAGACTTATAGATACAGAGACCAGACTGATGGTTGTAAGAGGGGAAGAAGGTGGGGGACTGGTGAAACAGGTGAAGGGATTACGAAGTACAAGTTGGTAGTTAGAAAATAAGCACGGAGATGTACAGCACGGCAAAGTGAATGTGGTTAATAATTATAACTGCTGGGTGTTAGGTAGCTACTAGAAATATCAGGGGGAACACTTTGTAAAGTACGTGATTGTCTAGCCACCTATGCTGTATACCTGAAACTAATATAAACTAACATTAAGTACACATTTTAATTGAAAATAAAGTAATAATAAATAATGTGTGTGGCATATAGTGGGACACAAAGGAGGGAATATTGGAGTCCAGTTCAGAGAGGCTTACAGAAATGTTGCCACTTTATTTTTGGGCCCTAAAGAATGCATAGGCATTTTTGTGTCCTAACAGAGGGTTGAAGAAAGGAAGATAAAACTTCAAGGAGGAAGCACAGTATTTGCAAATACATGGAATCAAGAAATGCAAGGTAAATTTGAGAAGTTGCAATTCTTTTGGAAAGCAGAGGGTATAGAATGCCAAGCAGAATGAGAGGAGGTGTGTTTCAGATCATGACAGATCCTAAATGCTTGTGCCTAGCAACTGGTATTTACAAGACAAGCATTTCATTGTTGTAAAGTAAATAGATTTCATTGGCTTTTAATATTTGCACATGCAAGCCATATTTTAACCTCAAACCATAAAATCCCCAAATCATTATTTGCCCCTTTCATTGCAAATAGATACAAGAACAATATTCATCTCAAATTTTAAAAAACCTAGAGGGTACACAGGAGTTGCATTTAAATTTTAAAGAAATCAATATAAGCTCTTCTGTTGATATAGGCAGTTTCAATTAAGCTTCAGCTAAAAACAAATAAAATCCATTATGTATCACAGGCTACCTTTACATAGAAACTCCTCTTTTCTTTAGGGGATGCAGGAACCAGCCAGGGCCTCCCACCCAGCAGTAGACTAGCGGTAGGGAACATTCTTTCTGTACTGAGAAATCTGTGTGATCAAGTCAGATTTCTAATTTCTTAAACATTAAATGAATTTCCCCAATCCTCTTTGCATTATTTGTTTGTTGGGATTTTTGTTTCATGGTGTTAGAAACTTGTTCCGAAATGAAAAGTGTATTGGTAACCTTTTGCCATGGTAACAAATACTTTGTGGCTTAAAACAACACAAATTTATTGACTTGTGCATTCTGGAGGTCAGAAGTCTGATATCAGTTTCACTGGACAAAAAGTCAAGGGTAGGTAGGACTGTTTTCTTCTAGAGGCTCCTGAGGGGAGACTTTTTTGCCTTTAGCTTCTAGTCTTTCTTTTTCGACTTGTGGTTTCTTCATCCTTTCAAAGGACATCACTCCAGTCTCTGCTTCCATCGTCACATCGTGGTCTCCTCTGGGGTAGCCAAGGCCCCCTCTTACTAAGATATTTAAGGTTGCATTTAGGGCCATCCCAAATAATCTGGGTCAATCTCCTCATCTCAAGATCTTTAATTTAATCATGTCTACAGAGTCTGTCTTGCCATCTGGCACAACATTCACAGATTCCAGGGATTAGGACCTGGATATATCTGGGGGTATTATTCAAGTATTATAGGAAATGACACAGAATCCCTAAGTTCCTGAATTGGAAGTTTGCTTAGAGATAATTGTTACCACCATGTTGGAGGACCATGCAAATAACATGATCATTTCTTTATCTATATCCTGTTCTTCTGACCTTATGACTTCAGGAATTCAACCTGATTACCTCTTTTTTTTTTTTTTTTTGCAAACTGTCTTCTGATGATTGCAGTTCTGGGAATAAACATTCAGTTCCCTTCTTATTCATCTATCTGAAAGTTAAACAAGAAAACCCGAAATACCTGTAGGCATTTATTTATACAATGAAAAATAATGAATATTAAGTATAACTCAACCACCTTATTTCTTCTTTAATGCTCATGGAAACCTAATGGAAAAGGAATTATTATCAACAGCTTGCAAATAAGAAAATTAAGGCTCAGAGAAGTTATGTACCCAAGGTTACACAGGAAGGGACTGGTCTGTCACACTCAAAAGCACATTATTTTTTCATGGAGCAGTGCTGCTAAATGTTTCAGGGATCTAGGCAGTTAAGAATGTTTCATATAGGGAGAGTTATGACCTTTTAGAGATATTGCTAAGCTCTTAGGGTTGCCATGCCTGGCTGATAGTTACTAAGTCTCTCTTCCAGAGTCCCCATAGGTAGTTAATGTCCTATTACTATTTTCTTTTATTCTGAGAGTAATATCATGATATCATTTTAAAATGGAGGGAATGGAGGTACATAGAGTTTTAATAACTCACCCAAGGTCATAGATAGTCCACTGGAAAATGCATTTTTTTTTTAACAACAACCTTTCTAATTCTCAAGCAGGGATTGCAGATAAGAGCAGCCTCCATTCATTTACTGATGGGCACCTAGGTTGCATCAGTAAATGAGTGGATCAAAAAACTATGGTACATTTACACAATGGAATTCTATGCAGCAGAAAGAAGGAGCTCCTACCCTTTGCAACAGCATGGATGCAACTGGAAAGCATTATGCTAAATGAAATAAGCCAGGTGGTGAAAGACTAATACCATATGATCTCACCTTTAGCAGGAACCTAAACAACAAAAAAAACAAACAAGCAAAATATAAGCAAAGACACTGAAATAGTGAACAGGCTGACAGTGACTAGAGGGGAGAGGGGAGGAAATTTTAGGGGAAAAGGGGAAGGGTTTACAGGAACAAATATAAAGGACACATGGACAAGAACTAGGGGGGTGGAAATGGGAGGGAGGTTGGGAGGGATGGGTGGGTGGCCTGGGATGGGAGTAAAGGACAGAAAACTGTACTTGAACGATTAAAATAAAATAAGAAAAATCTAAAAAAAAAAAAGCAGCTTCCACATCTAAGCATCAAGCTATGGGCTTTTACAACCATTATGATCCATTAATAGAGATGGAAAAGAGCTAATATTGTGTTTTGATGAAGAAATTTCAACTGACTGTTCCTTACCTATAGGGAAACCTGGAGTCTAGAGAAAAGTTCCCTCAGGGTGATTGACTTAATATACAAAATACTAATCAAGGGGAACGTAAGGTGTATTAGATGTTGATTTAATACTAAACATTTATCTTTCATGTCCATATTTAATGGGCATCGATGATGTGCCAGCAAGACCCTGGACCTGGTACTTTACATATGTGAGATCTAATTTTCACAACAACCAAAGGAGTGAGCACTCAAGCTTCATTTGAAAAGAAAACTTTATTTTTTAGAGTGGTTTTAAGCCTATAGAAAAATTGAGCATAAGGTACAGAGGTGTGCTCCCATAAGTGCACAGCCTCCCCCACTATCAATATCTGTCATTAGTGATACATTTGTTACAATTGCTGGACCTTTGTTGACACATTACTATCACCCAACATCCACAGTTTACATGAGGATTCACTTTCGGTGTTGTATATTCAATGGGCTTTGACAAGTGAATGACATGTATGCACCTTTATAATGTCATTCAGGGTAGTTTCACTGCTCGAAAGATCTATGTATTCAACCCATCTTCCTTCCTAGACCTTTTCTACATAATTTTGCCCTTTTTATAATGTTGTTGAGTTGAGATCGCACAGAATATTTTCAAAGTGGTTTCTTTCACTTAACAATATGCATTTAAATTTCCTCCATGTTTTTTCATAACTCATTTCTTTTTAGTGCTGAATAATATTCCATTGTCGGGATACACTACAGTTTTCTGTCCATTCACCTACTGAAGGACATCTTCGTTGCATCCAAGTTTTGGCAATTATGAATAATAATAATATTTATGTATGGGTTTTTATTGATATACATTTCTGACTTTTTGGGTAAACACAAAAGGGCACAATTGTACTCATATGTTGAAACATACTAAAATTATGTTTAGTTTTATCAGATAGTGCCAAACTATCTTTTGAAGTGAATATGCCATTTTGTGTTCCCACTAGCAAAGAAAGAGAGCTCCTGCTAGTGCATGTTCTTGACAGCATATGGTATTGTCAATGTTTTAGATTTTAAGTATATTATAATAGGTATGTAGTAATAGTTTATTGTGATTCTGATTTGCAGTTCCTTAATGGCATATGCCATTGAGCCTCTATTTATATATTGACTTTACATTTACACATATCTTCAGTGTGAGGTGTCAGGTCTTTTGCCCATTTTTAATCAGGTTGTTCTTTCTTTTATTGTTAAATTTTAAGTGTTCTTTATGTGTTTTGGATAATAGTCCTTTATCAGATACGTCTTTTGCAAATATATTTTTTCCCAGTCTATGGCATGTTTTCTCATTCTTTTCACATTGGCTTTCACAGAACAGAAGTTTTTAATTTTAATGAAGTCCAGCTTATTAATATTTTCTGTGATGGGTCATATCATCAGTGTTGCATATAAAAAGTCATTGCCTTTTTTAAAGTCATCTAGATTTTCTTCTATGTCATCTCTTAAAAATTTTGTAATGTTTGCATTTTGTTCTTGGGTTTATTATCTACTTTGAGATAATCTTTGTGAAAGGTGTAAGGTTTGTATCTGAATTTTTTTTTGCATGTGGATGTCCAGTTGTTACAGAACCAATTATTGAAAATACTCTTTTCTTTATTGTATTAAGTTTGTGCTTTGTCAAACAACACTTTATTATATTTATATAGGTCTGCTTCTGGGAGTCTCTGTTCTCATCTACTTGTCTATGATTTTGACAATACAACATTGTTTTAATTACTAGAGCCTTATAGTAAATCTTGAACTTGGGTATTGTAAATCATCCAGGTTTGTTCTTTTTCAATAATGTCTTGACTATTCTAGGTCTTTTGCATTTTCATACAAACCTTAGAAGCAATTTGTGAATATACACAGAATAACTTGTTGATATTTAATTAAGATTACGTTGAATTTATAGACGGTGTTGTGAAGAACTCACAGCTTGACAATATTGAATCTTACTATCGATAAACTTGGAATATCTCTCCATATATTTAGTTTTTTAAATTTTCTTTCATTAGAATTTATAATTTTCTCATATAGGTTGTATATATATTTTTCTGAGATATATACCCTAGCATTTCATTTTTGGGGTGGGAATGTAAATAGTGTTGCATTTTATATTTGAAATTCTACTTGTTCATTGCTGGTTTATTGGAAAGTGATTGATTTTGTATATTAACCTTGTATCTTATATTTTGCAATCTTGAAATAACTGTTTATTAGTTTGAGGAGTGTTTTGGTTGAATCTGTTGGGTTTACTTATTTTTCTTTATATTTAAATAAGTTTAATAAAGATGTGAATTAAAAAATAAATGCAAAGAGTGATTCCTGGGATATGATAAACAAATTCAAGAAAAATAGAAAAAATATTTAAAAAATTAACATTTCATTCAAAGACATAAAACAAAATGAGGTAAAAACAATAAGGGGATGGTATATACTTCACCAATATATTTCAAAATCTCAATAAAATATATTAAATATTTGATAAGTTAGGAGTTATCAAAATTGACTGAAAAAATTTTTTTTGCTTTTTATCAAAATGATAAGTTTTAATTGTTACATGTTCATCTTTTTGCTTTTCATTTACAAAAGAAAAACTTAAAATTCAATTTAGGGCTTTCCTTATAGCCACAGTTGATCATAGTTAATACTTTCATATTATCATCTATAGCCCTTTTTCCATTTTTAAATATATTTTATTGTTGTGCTATTATTGTTGTCCCATTTTTGCCTTTGTTCCCCTAACCTGGTACTCCTATTTCCCATTCCCTCTAGCAATTCCACCTCTCAGTTCACATCCATGGGTGATGCATATAAGTTCTTTGGCTATTCCATTACCTACATTATTCTTAACATCCTCCTATTTTGTACCTACCAATTTGTGCTTCTTTCTTTTTAAAGATTTTATTTATTTATTTTTAGAGAGGGAAGGGAGGGAGAAAGAGAGAGAGAGACATCAATGTGCGGTTGCTGAGGGCCGTGGCCTGAAACCCAGGCATGTGCCCTGAGTGGGAGTCAAACCTGCGATGCTTTGGTTCGCAGCCTGTGCTCAATCCACTGAGCTATGCCAGCCAGGGCCAATTTGTGCTTCTTAATCCTTGCACCTTTCCCCCCATTTTCCCCTTTCCCCCTCCCAACTGCTAACCCTCTGAATGATCTCCATATCTATGATTCTGTTCCTGTTCTGCTTGTTTGCTTAGTTTGTTATTTGGATTCAATTATTGATAGTTGTGAATTTATTGCTATTTTAAAGCTCATTGTTTTGATCTTTTTCTTATATAATTCCCTTTATCATTGCATGTAATGATGGCTTGGTGATGGTGAACTCCTTTAGTTTTACCTTGTCTGAGAAGCACTTTATCTGCTCTTCAATTCTAAATGATGGCTTTGCTGGTTAGATTAACCTAGGTTGTAGGTCCTTGCTTTTCATCACTTTGAATGCTTATTAGCAGGTCCTTCTAGCCCTCAAACTTTCTTTTGAGAAATCAGCTGACAGTCTTATGGGAACTCCTTTGTAGGTAACTCTCTGCTTTTTTCTTGATGCTTTTTTAAAAAAAGATTTTACTTATTTATTTTTAGAGTGATGGGAAGGGAGAAAGTGAGGAAGAGAAATATTGATCAGTTGCCTCTCACACATGCTCAGCTGGGGACCTGGTCCACAACCCAGGTGAGTACCCTGACTAGGAATTGAACATGTAGCCTTCTGGTTTGCAGGCTGGTGCTCCATCAACCAAGCCGCATCAGCCAGAGTTCTTGCTGCTTTTAAGATTCTCTCTTTATCTTTAACCTTTGTTGTTTTGCTTATGATGTGTCCTGGTGTGGTCCTCTTTGTGTCCATCTTGTTTGGGACTCTCTGTGCTTCTTGGACTTGCATGTCTATTTCCTTCACCAAATTAAGGAAGTTTTCTTTCATTATTTTTTCAAATAAGTTTTCAATTCCTTGCTCTTTCTCTTCTCTTTCTGGCACCATTTTGTTGGTACAATTAAAGTGGTCCCAGAGGTTCCTAAGCCTATCCTTTTTTTCTGGAATTATTTTCTCTTCCTGCTGTTCTGATTGAATGCTTTTTCTTTCCTTTTGTTCCAAATTGTTGGTTTGATTCTCAGGTTCATCCCCTCCACTGTTGGATCCCTGTAGATTTTTCTTTATTTCACTTAATGCAACCTTCATTTCTGCCTGGGTTTTTTTATGTTGTTGAAGTACCCAGTGAGTTCCTGGAGTATCCTGATAACCAGTATTTTGATCTGTGCTTTGGTTGCTTATTTCCATTTTGTTTAGTCCTTTTTTTCTTGAATTTTGTTCTGTTCTTTCATTTGGGCCATATTTCTTTTTCTCCACATTTTGGCAGCCTGCCTGTGTTTGTTTCTGTGTATTTGATTCCCTGTCTTAGCATACCTGTTAAGTTCTATGGGGTGGAACTTTAGGTTATTGGCAGGGTTAGGGCAAGCAGTGTCACTGCTCTGTTGCTCTCTGTGGAGGAGGGCTTGTAGAGGGGACAGTACTACTGCCTGGCTTTTGGAGTTTTGCTCAGGAAGAAGCTGTCTCCCCTCTTGTACTTCACTTTCTCCCTATATGCCACTGGTATCCTTCCAGCTGTTTCCCTGGTGCTAAATCCCAGAGTGGGTGAGCCTGCATGAGTTCTAAGTCCATTTCAGACCCTTTAAGAGGATGTAGTTTCCTCCACCACCCCAACCCCCCACTGGTTTTTACAGCCAGAAGTTATAGGGACGTATCTTCCTGGTGCTGGGATCTTTGCTAGGTGATTTGGCATGGGGCTGGGGTCCCTCACTCCCAAGATATCTCTCCCATTTTCTACCCACCACATGCAGGTGTGGAACTGACTGTTTCTGTCTCTACACCTCTCTGCACTGCTTCATGTCTCCATGCCTCTCTGTGCCTCTCTGCACCTCTCTGTGCCTCTCCATGTCTCCACCCCTCCTACCTATCTGGATAAATGTGGCTTCTTTAAATTCTTGGTTGTTGGACTTCCACACAGCTAAATTTTCTGACAATTCTGGGTGAAATATTTTTTGTAGTCTAGTTGCATTTTTGCTGTAGTTGTGCACAGAGGCAAGGTGTGTTTACCTATTCTTCCATCTTGACTGGAAGAATATAGCCCTTTTTCCTATTTTATATTTTTATTAATGTTATCTCTGTTTTATGTTTTTATTGAATTTATTAACATTACATTGCTTTATAAGTTGTATAGGTTTAAGGTGTACAATTCTGTAATACATCATCTGTATACTGTACCGTGTGTTCACCACACAAAGTCTAGTCTCCTGTCACCATTTATACCCTCTTTACCATCTTGTACTTGTTCCTAGCCCCTTTCCCCTCTGGTAATCACCACACTATTGTCTGTGTTGATGATTTTTTGCTTAACCCCTCTACCTGTTTTGCTCTAAATCCCATATCCCCTCTCTTCTGACAGCTGTCAGTCTGCATTTAGGATCTATGAGTCAGTTTCTATATTGTTTGTTTGTTTTGTTCATTAATCCACATATAAACAAAATCATATGGTATTTGTCTTTCTCTGACTGGTCTTTTTGCTTAGCATAATACCCTTTACCTCCATCCATGCTGTCTCAAAGGTAAGATTTCCTTCTTTTTATGGCTGAATGGTATTCTATTGCATACATGTACCACACATTTTTTATTCATTGATCTACTAATAGGTACTTGTATTTCTTCCAAACCTTGACTATTGTAAATAATGCTGGAATGAATATGGGGCTCATATATTCTTTTGAATCAGTGTTTCAGGTTTCTTCAGATGTATTCCCAGAAGTGGAATTGCTGAGTCATAAGGCAGTTCCATTTTAATTTTTTGAGAAATGGAATTGCTTTCCACAATGGCTGCACCAATTTGCATTTCCACCAACAGTGCATGAGTGTTCCCTTTCCTCAACATTTTTGTCAACACTTGCTGTTTGTTGATGATAGCCATTCTGCCAAGTGTGAGGTAATATCTCTTTGTGGTTTTAATTTGCACTTATCTAAGGATTAATGACTGTGAAATCTTTTGTTAAATCTATTGGCCATCTTTATGTCCTCTTTGGAGAAGTGTCTATTTAGATCCTTTACCCAGTTTTAATTGGGTTGTTTGTTCTTTGGGTGTTAGTTCTTTATAAGTTTTGGATTTTAACCTTATCAAATGTATCATTGGCAAACACATTTTCTCATTCAGTAGGTTGTATTTTCATTTTGTTGGTGGTTTCCTTTGCTGTACAAAAGCTTTTTAGTTCAGTGTAGTTCATTTGTTGATTTTTTCTTTTGTTTCCCATGCCCAAGGAGATATATTAGGAAAATATTGTTATGAGAATTGTTTGTGATTTTACTGTCTATGTTTTCATTTAGGATTTTTATGGTTTTTAAGTCTTACATTTCTGTCCTTATCCATTTTGAGTTTATTCTTGTGTGTGGAATGAGGAAGTGGTCATTTCATATTTTTTGTATATATCTGTTCAATTTTTCCAACATCATTTATTAAATAGGCTGTCTTCACTCCACTGTATGTTCTTGACTTCTTTGTCAAATATTATTTAACTACAAAGGCATGGGGTTATTTCTGGGCTCTCTCTTTCGTTCCATTTATCTATATATCTTTTTTTTTAATACCAGTACCATGTTTTGGTTACAATGGCCTTGTAGTATAGTTTGATGTTAGGTAGCATGATTCTTTCAACTTTGTTTTTCTTTCTCAAGATTGCTGTGGCTATTTAGGGTCTTTTGTGGTTTCATATAAAGTTTTGGAATATTTTTTCTAGTTCTGTGAAATATGCTATTGTTATTTTGATAGGAATTGCATCAAATTTATAGATTGCCTTGGGTAATATGGATATTTTATGAGGTTAATTCTTCTTTCCATGAGCATGGTATATGCTTCCATTTATTTGTATCTTCCTCAGTTTCTTTCATATCTTACAATTTTCTGAGTACAGTTCTTTACATACTTGGTTAAATTAATTCCTAGGTATCTTATTTATTTATTTTTTGCAATTATAAATGGGGTTGTTTTAATAATTCTTTTTTTGATAGCTCATTATTTGTCTATAAAAATGCCACCAATTTTGGATATTAATTTTGATATCTGCTACTTGGCTAAATTCATTTATCAGCTCTAGCAGTTTTTGGTGGAGTCTTCAGAGTTTTCTATATATAGTACCAAGTCATCTGCAAATAATGACAGTTTTGCTTCTTTCTTTCCCATTTGGATGCTTTTTATTTATTTTTTTCTTGTCTGATGGCTGTGGCTGTATCTTTTAGTACTAAGTTAAATAAAAGTGGGTTTTCTTAAATATAAATGATAATGTCTTAGGCAGTAACTAGAGTCTTGATATTGATAAGCAATGATGAGTGGCCATATCCTTGCCTTGTTCTTGATCTTAGTGGAAATTAGCAAAGTTTCTCACATTAAGTATAATGATATGTGCACCTCTGTGTTCATTGTAGCATTGTTTTCAATAGCCAAGATTTGGCAGCATCAATTAAGAGTAAGAAAAATAGATGTGTTTATATTTTCTTATTCCTTTGTCAATGCTTTCTTTATGTACATCTGAATATCTGAACTATACCATTTTTCTTTTCTCTGAAGAATTTAGTTTACTCTTTCCTGCAAGGCAGATTTATTGGCAGTACATTCCATCAGATTTTGTTTATGTATGGCAGACTTTATTTCTCTTTCAATTTTGAAGGTTAATTGTAGAAAATATAGAATTTTAGATTATTTTTCTCTCAACACCTTAAATATTTTAGTCTACACAGCTTGTTTGCATGGTTTATGATGATAAGTTAAATATAATTTTTTTCTTTTCTCCCCTGTAGGTAACATGTTTTTTGTCCCTCTGGTTTCTTTTAACATATTTTCTTTACTTTTGATTTTCTACAATTTGAATATAATATGCTAAGGGGTAGTTTTTAGATAACTGTTTATCCGATTTGATGTTCTTCAAGTTTAGTGATTTGTGTTTTGGTGTCTGGCATTGATATGGAGAAATTGTCAGTCATTCTTACTTTAAGTATGTTTGCTGTTTCTGCTCTTGTGAGTTGTGATACTCTGTATCCATCTTATTTTCTCTCCAATTTTGGGAGCAGTGGTTTGCCTTGTCACTTCACTTTTCTGATAGATCTGAGAGTTGATGATTTTTCTGTTTGTTCAGCTTTTTACCATTAGTACAAAGAGATGACTTCCAAGCTCTTTATATCTCATACCAGAAGCTGGAACTCTTAGCTTCATTTTTTAGTTGAGGAAATCAAGGCTCGCTGAGGCTAATATTACATGGCTAGTTAGGAACAGAGCCAGAATTCAAGATTCCAGTGCTCCTGCCCTGTTCATTAATCATTTGGCATTTCTATTGACAGGTACTGCCATCTCGTAGGAATAAATAAGGAAAGTGGAATTGAGGCATGTCGTGAGTGTCTTGAGTAAAGAACCTGCAATTGTTTATCCTTGACCTTTCTAGAACCAGGAAAATGGTGGCTGATGTATAATAGAGTGGAAAGAGCCTAAATCTGGGAATCAGACATATCTGGATTAAAATCCAAGTGCTTCATTGTCTGGGTGTGTGACCTAGAGTAAATTGCTTAATAACCTTCAGTGCCTCAGATCCCTCCTATAAAGGTGAATAACAAAACCAGAATTATATGGTATTGTGAGAATTGAAAAAATTAAACATGGGCTAAAAATCCTAAATTAAATAGTAAATTAATATTAGTAACACATTAAAAAAGATAATATATCACTATTATCTGGGATTTATTTTAGGAATGTAAAGTTGGCTTAAACATTTCAAAATTCAATTAATATAATTTAACATATTTATATAAAACAAAAATCCTTATAATTACCTCAGTATATATAGAGAAAATACATTTGATAGAATTTAAGCCCTTTATATGATGCAAATATTTATTCAACATTTGTAAAAATCCCTAATTCTTATTTTCATATTGCTGCTTATCCAATCATTGAATAAATAATATTCATTGCTTCACTGCAAAGATAAAACACAGTCAAGAGTAAGGTGAATCATTGCTTGGATCTGAGTTTTAAAAATCCATAATGGGAATCTAGTAGCCTAATGGTAAAGTGTTTTTTCTTTATTTTTTTTCTTTGTTTTCACTTACCTGTTTTATTTTTCTTCTAGGGATAGGTTTTGTTGATAGATAAAATAATTCTTTCCTCTTCCATTCTGCCAATATTGAAGTTTATACAAAAAACCAAGCCAGAAATTCTGGAGCACAGATATTTCCCCTCCCTCCTTCCCTCCTTCCCTCCCTCCCTCCCTCCCAACAAATAAAATCATAATTTAAGAAAAGTAAAAATTTGACACAAGCAAGTTCCTGTAACACAGGGAGTGGAACATTTTTCTGGTATGTGGGGGAGTGTGGAGGATGAGGGGGTTGATTGGGGAGAGAAAAGTAGAGTTTAGAGGAAGGGTTTAGAGGATACAGTTTCAAACCCTTGGCAAGAGATTAGGAAAGGTGGGTAAAAATTCTATGATAGGTTTGCAGGGAATCTAAAACACAGGGCCTGGTATCTTGCATTCTTGGATATCATCCTGGGCATGTAAATCTTCTAGGGGAATGTTTGGGCCCAATAGAATGGAGAAGGGTTTGAAAAGCAATGATTGTGGGAAATGTACCTGTGAGTGAACCTGATAACAGGCTAGCAGAATCCCACAAGCTCCTTTGAAGTGTTAAGAAGCAGCTGACTTCCTTTAGTCTTAGGTCTCCTGTAGCCTTGTTTCCATGTTGTGGTCTTCCTAATATGTGAGAATAGCTTTAATGTTTTTCTTAGGCATTCTTCAATTATTTGTTTTTTGATCTTGTTTCTAGATGTTGTTTTAAATGTGCCTCACTTAATCTTTTGTCCATACATGAAAATAATACTTCACATGTGATCAATATGTAGCACAGTGGGACTGTCATCTCTTTTATTTGGATACTTCTAGTACTGCAGTCTATGAATAAATTGTTTCAATGTCACAGTATTGATTCATATTGAGTTTACTGTCAGCTTTTGTCTAGGCTCCTTTTATATAAATGGCAATTACTTAATATCTTAATCATCATACACTTGTGTATTTGATTTTTAGTCTCAATGGATTGTTTACATTTATCTTCATTAAATTTCATCATGGTAATTTGGCCTGTCTTACAAGGCTGCCAAGATGTTTGATTCTATTGCCCTTGGTACATCCTCCTAATTTGATTTGATAATCTTGTGTTCTGAAATGTTTTTTCCAGTGGTCGATTAAAAAAATTGACCAGAGAAGAACCACCATGGACATACTTGTAATCCAATTGAATATAACTATGTTAACACTAAATGTGGTCATTTATTTATTCATCCTCTCATATTATTATATCATGTTAACAATATAGCATGAGAGAAATAATAGACATATTGGTGGAGTATGAGTTAAGAGTATTCCTTTCTCCTAGTCTTATCATACTTTCAAAATAAGGATTGTTTAAAGTAGATTTTTTTCTAGTGAACAAAGGAACTCTAGTTTTTAATAGTACTAATTTCTTTCTTTTTATCTTTTTCTTTTTATAAAGTCTATGTTTGTGCTCAAAGATGCAAAGATGCTCTATGCTCTATTAGTTCTCTGTTAGAATATATAATACATACATGTCAAGTCAAAATTCATATACTGTTTTTTTTAGGAATGTAATACCTTGAAGAAGAAGCTTGGATTAAGAGATAGAACCATTTAGAACTATTGGATTTTCAACAGCTTTTCTAAATCTGTTTTTATCTATAGGTACATTCACACTCACATTCACATTTAATCACAGAACTACCTCCTTTACATTGATAGCTCATTTTTACCAAATTCATTTGGAGTGACCACTTGTCTCAGTGGAACAGTTGGAGGCTTCAGTGATAGTGTCAGTGGATACAGGGTTCACATGAAGAGGTTCCTTTCAAGGTTTTTTTTTTTTTACAGATTTTATTTATTTATTTCTAGAGAGGGAAGGGAGGAAGAAAGAGAGAGAGAGAAACATCAATGTGTGGTTGCTGTGGACCGTGGCCTGCAACCCAGGCATGTGCCCTCACTGGGAATCGAACCTGCGATGCTTTGGTTCGGAGCCTGCACTCAATCCACTGAGCTATGCCAGCCAGGGCAGTTTTTCTTTATAAAATACTTTACTCCTCATACTTATAACTGCATAAAATATGAGATTTTCAAATTTCAGTTTATGTCTTTTTTAAAATTTTAATTGCTTTTCTATTAAAGTTGCCCTAATGTTTCCCCCTTTTCCCTCACCCGCCCAGCTCCCAAAGTCAATCCCCACACTGTTGTCCATATCCATGGGCCATTCATACACATTCTTCGACTAGTTCCTTCCCCTTCTTTCCACCATTATCCCTTTCTCCCATCCCTTGGGGTCACTGCCAGTCTCTTTCATGTCTCCATGCCTGTGGTTCTACTTTGTTCATTAGTTTATTTTGTTCATTAGATTCCTCTTAGAGGTGAGATCATGTGGTATTTGTTCTTCACCATCTGGCTTATTTCACTTAGCATAATGCTCTCCAGGTTCAGTCATGCTGTCACAAAAAGTAGGAGCTCCTTTCTTTTTGCTGCATAGCATTCCATTGTGTAAATGTACCACAGTATTTTGATCTACTCATTTACTGATGGTCACTTAAACCATTTCCAGCACTTGGTTATTGTAAATAGTGCTGCTATAAACATAGAGGTTGCTAAGGTCTTTTCAAGTGGTGATTCAGGATTATTAATATATATTCCCAGCAGAGGAATCACTGGGTCAAAAGGCAGTTACATTTTTAGTTTTTAGAAGAAATTCCATACTATTTTCCATAGTGGCTGCACTAGTCTGCATTCCTGCCAACAGTGCATTAGGGTTCCCTTTTCTCCACATTCTGGCCAGACCTTGTTTGCTGATTTATAAATGATGGTCATTCTGTCTAGTGTAAGGTGGTATCATATTGTAGTTTTAATTCGCATCTCTCTGATGGCTAATGATGTTGACCATCTTTTCATATGTTTACAGGCCTTCTGTATAACATCCTTGGAGAAATGTCTGTTCAGGTCCTTTGCCCATTTTTAAATTGGATTGTCTGTCTTCCTGATGTTGAGTTAGATGAGTTCTTTGTATATTTTGGAGATTAAACCCTTGTTCAGTGTATCATTGGTAAATATGATCTCCCATATAGTCAGTTCCCTTTTCATCTTGATGGTTTCTTTAGCTGTGCAGAAGTCTTTTAATCTGCTGTAGTCCCATTTGTTTATTTTTTCCCTTTATTTCCCTTTTGCTAGGGGTTATCAGCAAAAATATTGCTATGTGGGATATCTGAAATTTTACTGCCAAATTTTCCTCTTGGACTTTTATGGTGTCATGACTCATACTTAAGTCTTTTATCCATTTTGAGCTTTTTCTGGTGTGTGGTATAAGTTGTTGGTTGAGTTTCATTTTTTTTGCAAGTATTCATCCAGATCTCCCAACACTGTTTATTGAAGAGGCTCTTTTCACTCCACTTCATGTTCCTGCCCTCTTTGTCTTATATTAATTGACCTTATTGAAATGTGTTTATTTCTGGGCTCTCTATTCTGTTCCATTGGCCTATGTGTCTGTTCTTATGCCAGTACCAGACTGTTTTGATTACAGTGTGTTTATAATATAGTTTGATATCAGGTATTGTGATCTCTCCTACTTTGTTCTTCTTTTTCAAAATTTCTGAGGTTATTCAAAGTTATTTATGGTTCTCTATACATCTTTGAAATATTTGTTCTATATCCGTGAAACATGTTATTGGTATTTTGATAGGGTTTGCATTGAATATATAGATTGCTTTGGGTAGTATGAACATTTTAATGATGTTAATTCTTCCAATTCATGAACACAGTATATGCTTCCATTTATTTGTGTCTTCCTTAATTTCTTTTTTCAGTGTTGTAGTTTTCTGAGTACAGGTCTTTTACCTTCTCTGTTAAATTTACTCTTAGAAATTCATTTTTCTTGTTGCTATAGTAAATGGGATTTTTCCTAGTTTCTCTTTCTGATATTTCATTGTTGGTATAGAAAAATGGCATTGATTTCTGAATATTGACTTTGTATCGTGCTGTCTTGCCAAATTCCTTTGTTAGGTTGAATAGTTTTTTGGTATAGAGTATAGGGTTTTCTATGTACACTATCATATCATCTTAGAAAAATGACATTTTACTTTTACCTTTCTGATTTGGATGCCTTTATATCTTTTTCTTATCTGATCACTGTGGCTAGAATTTCCAGTACTATGTTGAATAAGAGTGGTGAAAGCAGACATTCTTATTTTGTTTTTAATTTTAAGGGGAGAGCTTTTATTTTTTGACTGTTATGTATGTTGGCTGTAGGTCTCTCATATATGGCCTTTATTGCATTGAGGAATGTTCCCTCTATTCCCACTTTGCTGAATTTTTTTAATCATAAATGGGTGCTGGATTTTATCAAATGCCTTTTTAGCATCTATTGATATGATCATGTGATTTTGCCCTTCATTTTGTTTATGTGGTATATTATGTTATTTGATTTGCAAATATTTTATCTCTCTTTCATGCCTGGGATGACTCCTATTTGATCATGGTGTATATTCTTTTTAATGTATTGCTGGATCAAGTTTCTAAATATTTTGTTGAGGATTTTAGCATCTGTGTTAGTCAGATATTGGCCTGTAGTTTTCTTTCTCTTTTTTGTCTTTACCTAGTTTTGGAAGTAGGATAACACTGGCCTTGTAAAAAGAGTTTAGGAGCCTTCCCTCTTCTTGAATTTTTCAGAATAGATTAAGAATGATAGGAGTTAGTTCTTCTCTAAATATTTGGTAAAATTCATCTGTGAAGCCATCTTGTACAGGGCTTATGTGTGTTGAGAGTTTTTTGGTTACTACATCAATTTCACTAGTTGTTATTGGTCTATTTAAGCTTTCTGTTTCTTCTTGATTCAATTTTGGAAAATTACACATTTCTAGATATTTGTCAGTTTCACCCAGTTTGTCCAATTTCTTGACATATGGTTGTTCATAGTAATGTCTTATAATCCTTTGTATTTTTCTGCTGTTGGTTGTAATTCTCCTCTCTCAGTTCTGATTTTTATTTGGGTCCTCTTTCTTTTTCTATTGATGAGCCTGGTTAAAGGTTTGTCAATTTTTTTTTTATCTATTCAAAGAACCAACTCCTGGATTTATTGATACTTTGGATTGTTTCTTTTGTTTGTTTGTTTATTTTTGTTTTTAGTGTCTATGTCATTTAATTCTGCTCTGATCTTGATTATTTCCTTCCTTCTACTTGCTCCGGGCTTTGTTTGTTATTTTTCTCTAGTTCTTTTAGATGTAGGGTTAGGTTGTTTATTTGAGATTTTTCTATCTTCTTTAGGTAGGCCTGTATTGCTATGAACCTCCCTCTCAGGACTTCCTTCTCTGTGTCCTATGGGTTTTGGGTGGTTGTGTGTCAATTTTTATTTGTTTTCAGAAACTTTTTGATTTCTTCCTTGATTGCATTGTTAACCCATTCATTGTTTAATAACATGTTATTCAGTGTCCATATATTTGAAAGCTTTTGAGTTTTTTTTCTTGTGGTTGTTTTCTAGTTTTAAGCCATTGTGATCCAAGCACATGCTTGATATTATTTCAATTTTCTTGAAATGTTGAGGCTTTTTTTGTATCCTACCATGTGATCTATCTTTAAAAATGTTCCATGTGTATTTGAAAAGAATGCATATTTTGATTCTTTGGGGTGAAAGGTTATGTATATATCAATTAAGTCCATTTGATTTAGAGTATCATTCAATGCCACAATATCCTTGTTGATTCTTTGTTTGGAAGATCTATCCATTGTTGACAGTGGGGTGTTAAATTCTCCTATGGTGAGTGTGTTGCTGTCAATATCTTCCTTGAAGTCCTCCAAAATTTTCCTTATATATTTTGGTGCTTGTATGTTGGGTGCATATGTGTTTATAAGGGTTATATCCTCTTTTTGGACTACTCCTTTCAGTATTATATAGCGATCTTCTTTGTCTCATGTTATGTCCTTTCTTTTGAAGTCTATTTTGCCAGATATAAATATTTCTACTCCAGCTTTTTATTCCTGTCCATATGCATGGAGTATTTTTTCTATCCCTTCACTTTCTGCTTGTGTAGATATTTAATTCTAAGATGGGTCTCTTGTAGACAGCACATATGTGTATCATCTTATCCATTCAGCTGCCCTATGTATTTTGGAGTATTGAATTCATTTACATTTAATTTTATTCTTTATAGGTACTTATTTATTGCCATTTTTCCTTTTGTACCTATGTTTCTCTCTCCCTCTCTCTCTCTCTTTCTCTCTCTGTCTCTCTTTTTCTTCATCTTCTTAAAGTAGTCCCTTTAGCATCTCTGCAATGATAGTTGGGTGGAAAGGTATTCTTTTTGTCTTTTTCTTTTTTGTCTGGGAGTCTCCTTATTTTGCCTTCCATTTTAAATGAGAGCCTTACTGGGTAGAGTACAAAGGCCTGTTTTTCATTACTTGGAATATTTCACACCAATTCCTCCTGGCTTGTAGTGTTTCTGTTGAGAAATCAGCTGATTTTCTTATCGGAGCTCCCTTGTATGTTACTAGCTGTTTCTCCCTTGTCTTTAAAATTCTCTCTCTGTCTTTAAATGTTGCCATTTTATTGATGATAGATGTTGGAGTGGGCCTTTTTGGATTTATCTTGGTTGGGACCATTTGTGCTTCCTGGACTTGTATTACTTTTCCTCTCACCAATTTAGGGAAATTTTTTGTCATTACTTTTTCAAATAGGTTTTCTATTCCTTGTTCCTTTTCTTCACCTTCTGGTATTCCTGTGATACAAATATTATTATGTTTCATGTTGTCCAAAAGCTTCCTTAAACTATCTTCATTCTTTTTGAGTCTTTTTGATTTTGTTGCTCTGTCTCAGTATCATTTTCTTCCTTGTCCTTCTACTCACTGATTCAATCCTATGTTTCATCTAGCCTGCTTTTAATTCCTTCTAGTGTACTCTTCATATCAAATATGTTATTCTTCATTTCCTCCTGGTTTATAGTCATAGTTTCTACCTTCTTTTTCATACAGATGTAGTTTTCACTAAGTTTCTTGTAGCTTCTATAGAGTTCCTTGTAGTTCTCACTGAGATCCTTGAGAATCCTTATAATGATTATTTTGAAATCTCTGTCTGATAGATTGCTTGCC
Organism: Tonatia bakeri; assembly: GCA_004024845.1. Lineage (NCBI taxonomy): Eukaryota > Metazoa > Chordata > Mammalia > Chiroptera > Phyllostomidae > Tonatia > Tonatia bakeri. The sequence continues at coordinate 23,609 of PVIA01007079.1, read as the reverse complement.
TCAATTTCATTTAGCACTCTTTCAGAGGATTCCTCTTGTTCTTTTGACTGGGGGTTATTTCTTTGTCTTCTCATTTTAGGTGACTTTTTGGGGTGGACCTCTATGGTAGGTGGCCTGTGAAACTCAGTGGTTCAGTCTCCTTGATCTCTTGAACTTGATACTCTTGGATTTCCCTTTATGCCATTTGTGGGCTCTCTTGTTGTCATTGGGTTTCTGTTCTTATTGGGTCATTCTTTGTTCAGTTCTTCCCTCCAGCTGGCTGACCGAGAGTCACACTGCCCACTATGTCTTGTGTGCTGTTGTATAGATACAGCCAGAACAAAACAAAGGAACCCAGGAATCAAAACCCACACCTGCAAAAATAAGCTCCACCCATGATCACACTATCAACAACAATGGAGTAGATATTAATAAAGTTGGAAAGAGATTGACTATTATAAGAAAGGAAAACAAATATGAGATGACTAACAGAAAGAAAGATGATTTTGAGAGGGTAGAGGGAGCAGAAATAATAAGAGTAAAGGATAGAAACAAAGTGAAGAAAGAAAAATATAAAATTTACATAGTAAATAAAAAAGGTAGGGAAGAAGGCAAAATGGAGTAAGAGATGGGAAGAGTATATTATGAGGTTTAAAAAATAGTGAAAAAATAGGAATAGAATTGAACTAAAATATCCATCACAATAATATCAATGACAAATGCACAAAGATTAATACAGGTGGATAGGGATTAAGAAAGAAAAAAAGGTTATGAGATGTCTAAAGGAAGGAAAAGTGATTTTGAGAGCATAGAAGGAGAAGAAATAATAAGAGTGAGAGAAGAAAACCAGGCTAAGAGAGGGAAAAATGAAATTCAACATCAAAAAAACAAAAGACCAAACCCAATAAATGATCAAAAGGAAAGAAGGGCAAGAGAAAGGAAAATGGAGTAAGAGGAGGGAACAGTAAAGTTTGAGATTTTAAATTCAAAATCAGTGAACATCTAGTAATAAAACTGAAGAAATGCAACAACATCCACCATAGTAACAACCAACAAGCAAAGATTAATAAAGGTGAAGAGAAAATAAGGATATTATAAGAAAAGGAAAAAAGAACTCTAGCTGGTGTGGCTCAGTGGATTGAGAGCTGGCCTGTGAACCAAAGGGTCACTGGTTTGGTTCCCAGTCAGGGAACATGCCTGGGTTGTGGGCCAGGTCCCTGGTTGGGGCATGTGAAAGGCAACCACACATTGACCTTTCTCCGCTTCTCCTTCTCCTTCCCTTCACCTCTCTCTAAAAACAAATAAATAAAGTCTGTTAAAAAAAAAAAGGAAAGGAAAAAGAATGTGAGATGACTAAGGGCAAGAAAATGGTTTTGAAAGGCTGGAGGGAGGAGAAATAGTAAAAATATGGAATAGAAACAAGTCATAGAAAGTGAAAAAATAAAATTTAGAACAAAAATAAGAAGAGGAAGGAAGAAGGCAAAATGGAGTAAGAGAAAGGAAGAGTAAAGTATGAGATTTTAAATAATCTAAAATAAAAATAATAGTGAACTAATAGGAAAACACTTGAAGAAAAAGAAAAAAATGTTAAAAAGCTATGTGGAAGAAAAAATAACACAAATAATGAAGAAGACCATTGTGAAATTTGTCTCAGCAGAGTCTGGTGTTTGCTATTGTCTTCTTCTGGATCCACCCCTGGTAATGTCAGATGGTGTCCTAACCTAGCCCTAGGCAACCTGTTTGAGACTACAAGTGATCCAAGTCTGTGGCTGTCTCCTTTATGCTTGGCTGGCTCCCATTGTTCTGCCCTGCTGGCTTTCCCTCAGCACAAGGACCAGTAGTGGTTCATCTAGTGTCTGAGATCACTGCCAATACCACTTCCACCTGCCTCCAGAGGGGACCTCTGGTATGATCAGGACTGCGGAATCCTTGGGTCACCCCTGGGGGGCACTGTTCAGTCTTCAGGGAAGATGGTGGGACTGTTTCCCCACCTCCCAACCCCCACCTCCCAACTCCCACCTCAGGTCTTGGTCTGTCCCAGATTATTTCCAATAATGTATAGTTTCTGATGAATTAGCTGTCTGTTTCCTGTGAGGAGCCAATCTGTAAAAGGGGCAGCTCCTTCCTGCCTAGTGCTGATGGAAGCTCTGTATAAGAGCCAAGGCTGGGCAGGGTTCTGAACACTCCTTGCTGTGCCTGTCTCTGATCTCTCTGCTCTCCTGGTTTCAGTGGATCAGGCCCCGAGGAACCAGTGTAGCTCGTAGTATCTGATGGAAGTTCAGAGAGGGCCCTTTCAGAGCTTCTCCTTTTCCTTGCAGATATGTGGCAAGCAGTAGACTCCTGAGCCTGGCCTCACTGATCTGCAGAGCCTGCTATCCTGCAGGTGGGAGTTCAGCACACTTGCCTGTGAGGGGACCTGCCTGGCTGCAACAAATCTCAGGTGTTCAGCTCCTGGCCATCCTGTCTCTAGCCTCCCACTTTTGCAGGAGACTCAGGCCCTAAATCTTTGCTCTATACAGCCCACTGTTCACCAGCTATGTTGGGTCAGGCCCCATAGTCCCTTCAGCGTGACACTTTCTGTTCTTCCAGCGTACAGCTGGACTCAATGAAATCAAACTACAGTTTCACTCTGGTTTCTTTGTTGGTATAGCTGCTGCCTGTGTGTGTGAGCACAAGCTTCCTGCCGAGTTCTGCCTCAGCTCCTCTTTAAGGAGTCTCTGTGTGGCCCCCACACTGCAGCACTGATCCCTGGGGTGGTTGTTCCAGTGCCCTACCTCCCCAAAAAGCACAGTCTCTCTGTCAGGGCTGTCCACAACTTGCCAGTGCTTCCAACAGTTTTAGAAGATAGAGTTTCTCTCTGGCACTCTCCCTGTTGGCACTGCAGCTATGGACATGTTGCTCACTGTGTGTGTGTAGTCTAAGTCTCCCCGAGTTTGTATATACTTCCATGTCTCTCCTGATTAGGGTTGGTGGTTTCCCTGTGTGGGACCAGGGCTCTGCTCCAGGAAAGAGGGAGCAACACTAAATGGCGTTTCTGTTCTGTCCCCTCCTGCAGGTGCTTCACACAGAGCATTTCCCCTAAACTTTTAAAATCTCTTCCTGGTTGATAGTGACAGCTATGTGCAAAAAAATGAAACTTGAGCACCAACTTACACCTTACACAAAAATAAATTCAAGGTGGATAAAAGATTTAAATATAAGCTGTGACACTATTAAAGTCCTAGAGGAGAACATAGGAAGGAAAACCTCAGATATTTCACACAGCAACATTTTTACTGACATGTCCCCTACAGCAAGGGACATAAAGGAAAGAATAAACAAATGGAATCTCATCAAAATAAAAAGCTCCTGCATGGCTTAAAAAAAAACAGTATTAAAATAAAAAGAGAACCAACCATATGGGAAAACATATTTGCTAATGATACCTTAGACAAGGGCTAATCTTCAAAATATACAAAGAACTTACATGACTCTAGTCTAAGAAGACAAGCAACCCAATTAAAAAATGGTCAAAGCACTTGGACAGACACTTCTCCAAGGAGGACTTACAGATGATCCAGAGACACGTGAAAAGATGCTCAGTATCACTAGCTATCAGAGAGATGCAAATTAAAACCACAATGAGATACCACTTCACACCAGACAGAATGGCCATCATAAACAAAGCAACAAACAAGTGTTGGAGAGGTTGTGGAGAAAAGGGAACTCTAGTGCACTGTTGGTGGGATTGCAGCCTGGTACAACCACTGTGGAAAACAGTATGGAATTTTCTCAGAAAACTAAAAATGGATCTGCCTTTGACCCAGCAATTCCACTGCTGGGATTATATCATAAGAACCCTGAAACACCAATCCAAAAGATCCTATGCACCCCAAAGTTCATAGCACCACAATTTACAATAGCCAAGTGTTGGAAGCAACCTAGATGCCCATCAGTAAATGAATGGATCAAAAAACTATGGTACATTTACACAATGGAGTTCTATGCAGCAGAAAGCAAGAAGGAGCTCCTACCCTTTGCAACAGCATGGACGGAGCTGGAAAGCATTATGCTGAATGAAATAACCTAGGTGGTGAAAGACAAATACCATATGATCTCACCGTTTACAGGAACCTAAACAACCAAACAAACAAACAGGAAAAATATAACCAAAGACACTGATAGAGAACAGGCTGACAGTGACCAGAGGGGAGAGGGGAGAGAATTTCAGGGGAAAAGGGAAGGGGTTTACAGGAACAAGTATAAAGGACAAATGGACAAAAACTAGGGGGGCAGTGGGAATGGGAGGAGGTGGGGAGCACTGAGGGGGTGGCTAGGATGTGAGTAAAAGACAGAAAACTGTACTTGAACAACAATTAAAAATAAAAATTAAATAAATAAATAAAATCTCTTCCTGGATGGTACAAAACAGCCTCTTTACCCCTTGATTTAAAAAATACATATCCGCTGAGATTCTGTTGATTGTTCAGGTCATTTGAAAGAACAGCCAAAATTCCATGCTGGGGTCACAAGCCAGTGGGCTCAACTTCCACCTACTCAGCCACCATCTTCTAAATTTCTCACTTCATACCTATTTTTTTTTCCCCTCAGTGGTTTCTTTTTTGGTTTTCCCCAAAGGTTAGTGAAATTAAACACATGTATGTTTGAGTCAGAGACTTGGGTTCAGATATCAGCTTAAAATCTACTAGCTGACTAAACTTGAGCAAATTAACTTTTCTGAACTTTTTTATGCATCTCTGATAATACCACTAATTTTAGGAATTTTATGAGGATGAAGTGAAATGACATGCAGAGTATGCAGCAGAGTTGGGGGCACATACTGAGGGTTAAATACTTGTTAGTTTCCTTTCTCTTCCCCTCTCACAGCAAATTCGTAACTTCAGATTTCTTTTCTAAATACACCATCTGTATAAGTTCCATTACAGATTAACTCATATTAACCACATTTCATAATTGCCATTGCGCTTTACCTATAGTAACAACAAAATTCCTCGTCTACTTTGACGTCAACGATCGCCGCTGCGGTTGCCCATGTGTGTCTGTCACTGCCTAGCTCATGTTGCTGGCTCGACTCTGGGATGGCCACGTAGATTGGTAACTACCAGCCAAATTTAAAAGAAAGATTGTAATGTCTTCTCTGTTGCTTTGCTTGGACTGGGAGTTCCTAGTCAATCTTACTGTTTCTAGGGGGGAATGAGAGATTTGGCTGTGCAATTTGGTGAAAATACTTTTTCTCCCTTCTGCATATCTTCTGGAAATGTTCTCTATTTTATATTCTCTCATATGAGCTTTTTTTTCTTATTGATTTAATAACATATAATTATTTTTAACTCACTGTCAGAGCAGTTATAATTTTTATGTACCAATAAAGCTCCCATAATTATAACTTTCATAATGAGTATAAAAATGGCACTTAAAGTGGTACTAACAATTTGATGAATTGGAACTCAAATTTAGCAAATGTGATAACTCAAAAATAACACATTATTAATTGATCTTTACAGAACAACATTTATTTCATAATAGTGGGAATAAGATTATAGAGGTAAATCACAAATGAATGATGAAGGGCTCTGGATACCTGGCTAAGGATTGATTTTATTTTCCATACATTGAGAATAATCAAAAGCTTTAGAGAAAGTTTTGCGGCATACATAAAGATGTTTGGGAGGATTTAATTTTTCACTAGGGTTTAGGTAATGAAAGGAGGGCAGTTAGGCTAAAGATCTTATCTAAGCAGTAGAAATGAGATGGAAAGAAACTGAAAACTATGAAAGGTTTTACAAAGAGAATCTCATTCACGTACTCATTCATCTTTCAGAAAACAGTTATTGAGTTCCCCAGTATGGGCCTGGTGTGATGATTGGCAGTGAAGTTCCCATGATTAAGATATGTTGTTTGCCTTGCTTTAGAGTTGTGTGGAGGTAATATGATGTAAGTGTCTTAACAGAGACTAAGACAGGCTGCTATTATGGGGCACCTAATCCTGTAGCAGTGCTCCTAGGTTGGTCTAGGTATTTCTTTTGTTAAAAGTTTATTTGAGCCTGAAGTTTTAAACTATTTTTGGCTTGCAGAGTATGAAAAAATTGGTAAATACTCCTTTTATTCAGTCTATGCCTTTTCATCAGCAGATTTGAAATAAAATCTATAATATTCAACAGCTACCGTGTTAAAAATATCCTCCTGCTGTGCAGTGCATAACTGCCTTTTACTATGTTAACATTGTTCTGAATATGTGTGTGTGGATGTTGCTTCAGTTTTATCTCAGTATCTCCAATGTCTAGTAGAATGCCTGGTACATAGTAGATGCTCATGGAATGCCTATTGAAATGTCATTGTTGAATCAGTGCCTATTGTCACTTTTTGTTTTTCTCTCTCCATATTGAATAATGATATATTTAAAAGAAACTTTTATGATTTAAATATCCATCTGCAGCTCTCCTGCCTTATTAAATTCTTCCCACCTTGGCCAAGGCTCTGGCCTCGAAAACCAAACCAGATCTTTTTATATCTCTGTATATAGTTCATATATTTCAGTTGCAAAATATCAGTCCCTGGCCAGCATTCTTGCAATAGCTTCCCATATGAATGTTAAACAGGCAACGATGATGCTCTATAATTACAGTGCTTAAAATGATTGGAAATAAATTGGCACTCCAATTATAGATGCATGAAAGAGGTGCCAGTATATCACAGTCAGTCCATTAATTTCTAAAGTGATTCAGGCCATCTCACTATTTTGGTGACATTCCTTATTCACGGCTACAATGAATCACTCTGAATTTTGGTGCCTCCAAATTAACAAGCTGAAGGACATTCTTTTTTTCACCTAAAATATTCCAGGTAAATTTTTCCTAAGGGAGAAAAAAAAGTAGACAGGGAGCTAGGAACATATTATTAAATTCTGTAATTCTGTAGAACTTATAACAATGGAAACATTTGAGTTTTGATAGGCTTTATTTTTATTCCCTTTCAGAAAAAATGTGAGTAATTTGCCCTCAGTATATTTGAACTAAAGTCTTAAATTTTCAAAGCTGTCAAAATTAAATTAGAAAAGTAATATTCAGTGTTTAATTTTTTTTGTATGGATGTCTATTTGAGTTTGTCAGGCTTAAAATACCACCTTTCACATAAAAGCAACCAAAAAAATATCCTGAACTATTCTAAAAATATCTCTTTCATTGTTATATGTTGTTATATTTTATAGGTTGAAATTACCAGCTATATACTTTCAGAAGTTTCTCTAGATACTCGATCCATGAGTTTCGCTAGAAGATGACAATCACTTGATACTGATAACTAATCTCTATTAATGTCATTTTTCTGGTTACAACTTAAGAATTTAGGAGCATGCTCAACCGAGACATTAAGATAAATAAATTTATAATTGACTGATAGACACCAAGTTCTTCACTATGTGATGGATTTTTTAAGGGTAGGAGCTGTTTTATTAAAAAATGGTGCAGGTACTTGGCATGGACAAAGTGTTGAGTAAATGTTTATTGAGTGAATGTTATTGACTAAGTTCAAAATATAGTTTAATTACCTATAAATTTTAAAATATATGTAATAAAGGTAGAGGAATATTTTGGAGAAAAGGTGACATGACAATTTTAGATTGAGTAGTTTATTTTCTAAAATTATATGTTCATCATTTGAAAAATAATTCACAGAAGTCATGGGAGTGTGTTTATAAAAACAAAGCCCTGCAGGCAAGGATAAAGTCTGCTGGTATCATTTATATAAGAGATAGTTTTTCACGGTAAAAACTATTGTAGAGATTCTTATTTTATTATAGAACTTATTACATAACTTTTAAAACTTGAAGGTCTTCTAAATGCATTATTCTTATTGTTCATATTTGTTGTATATCAAACTTACACATAAGTGAAGAAATTTATTGTGAACCTCTAATGTATCCATCCATCGTTTGACCAGTTATTAACATATGTCCCATATAATTTAATTTATTCTCCCCACCCCATTTTTGTACTCTGTCACTGAATTATTTTGTACTATCCAACAGTATATTATTTTATCTATACATACTTCAGCATGAATCACAATAAGAAGTTTTAAAAAATAACCACAATACTATTGTCACACATAGAATGAACAATTCCTTAAAATCATTATACAATATTTCTCATCCATGGTTGGGGATCTGCAGATGCAAAGGACTGACTATAGTTATGTGTGGATTGTTTACTGTGTTGGGGCTGCCACCCCCTAACCCTACATTGTTCAAGACTAAACTGTACAGGCAGTGTTCATATTTCTCAGATATTCATATTGATTTTCTTCTTTTTCAAGTTAATTTGTTTGAACCACATTCAAAGTCCACACATTTGGGGCATGTGTTCTGATTGGTGCTTACTCTAGCTATCTACCCTCTCTCTCTACTTCTTTCTCTCCCTTCATCTCTCTAGCTAACTTCTTCCTTCCCTTTGCCATCTACTGGGGGCAGGTGCCAAACATAAGAAAGGTTTCAGTTACCTAAAGATGAACAGAATGCAGTTGTATTATATTAAGCTCTGGGATCTGGGTTCCTATAAGGGTATCTCCTCACACTAGTCCATTCACTAGTTCCAGGTACTTTGATGATCATGAGCTTATATGTATTTTATTCCTCTTACCTGAAAGCTTTTTAGTTCCATTGACCTATTCCTTTTAACCTTTGAGACCCATTTCAAATATCATTTGCTTTCTTTATCTAAATAATCCCCCACCCCATTTCTTGTCCTATAGCTACTGCATATGTCATATTTTAGCTTTCATATAAGTTTATCTTGTTTTACTCTTACTTGTGTACCTGCATCTCCATTATTAGATTGAAAAATTCTTAAGTGCAATGTGCAAATCTTTCCCAAATTATTTGAACCTGTCGGGTTTACTATGTGTTGATGATATCAACAAAAACACTTTCAGCAGGTCTGTTTCAAACAATGTGCAACCTCAAGAAAGAAGTGGAGTTCCTGCTCAGTGCCTTGCATGTAATTGGTGTTCAATATTTGTGGATTTGTAATAAATCAGATGACACATTTCAAAAGTTATATGCAGTTTTTAAACTGAAACTATAACAGTACAGTAGTCTCTTTTAGAGTATAACATTTTTTCTTTAGGGTTTTCTAAAGATAACTCCAAATAAGAAAGATAACTATTATATAAATGATAAGGTAGTTAATTTGATCAAAATGGCTAAAATGAGTGAAATAAGCAATTAAAACCTACGTTACTTTTTTGGTATCACCATTTATCCTCACTTAACTGTGATTCTTCTGGATCAGTGGCTATATCTAAACCCTTTCCTACCACAGCACTTATCATATAGTAGGTGTTAAATAAACATTTCATAAACTATCAAAGCATGAAAAATAAGAATAAAAGTGTTGAAAAGACCAGAAGAGTTTAAGGGATATTGTTGTAATATAAACCCTGATTTGTTTATGAGGCAAAAAATATGAAATCAGGAAAAAACAAAGAAAGATCTAAGTCAGCAGGGTTTTCTTCTAACAAGTGGATCTTAAAAGAAACTGAAATGAAGGAGGGAAGGCTCATGGAGAAGGTTTATTCTCATTAAAGATTTATTTCAACTCAGAGTTTGATGGACTATGAATCTATGTGCCATAGTTTATAGCCCAAGACCGTGTTTCTGGCTGGGCAATTTCCCTGAGAAATTTTGACAAGTCTTTTAAATTATAGCTGAAGCAATCATGCAAGGGAAAATTCAAAAGGGCCAGTGTCATTTTTGGCCATATATTTTGTTTTTAAAAATTGATCACGTGTTTCTAAAGGTAGTATAGCTATTAACAGGGAATTTTGAGACACAGTCCCAGTTAAATACCCAACTCATTTCCTGATCTTGAGTATTTCTGATAGTTAATACTTTTGAGCTGTGCACTAGTACTTTACATCACATTTAATCCTCATTAAAATCTAATGAGGTAGGTACTATTCTTTTCCCAATTGTGTAGATGAAGAAACTGAATCTCAGAGGAGTTAAGGCACTTGCTCAAAAATACAGTTGTAAGTAATGAACCCCAGGCTCTGACGCAGTTAATCTTATTCCCTGAGATGTTAAGAGAGGGCCTGAGTTAGAATCACTGATTTCTAAGAGCTCTTTACCTAATGCTTGCTCTGTGTATCTAAATTATTTTAAAATCTTTCCTGATGCTCAGGTGATCTGATGCATATAATGTCTCTGCAATCCAGGATGTTAGTTTCCATAATGCTAGATAGGGACCCTTTCTGTTTGAAATTTGATGAGAACATAGTTGTCAGAAGTTGCCAGTTTCTTTTAGTAAAAGAAAAAAAGGTAAGGAACAAGTTTTATGGAATGAGTGGGAATGGGGGTGTCTTATTTTGGATAAAAGAAGTGACAAGGAACTAAGGTAAGTCTTAGAGAATATGTGAAGAAAAATAAAAAAGAATTGATCCAACATCAAAGAAATCAAACGCATTTTAGTGTGAAGTGAGAGGAGTGGGTACTATGTATTTTTCAGGGAAGGGTGGTATGGAGAGGGATGTGATAGACATGCACCATAAAATGTGTATAGTTTTGTCTTGGATTCAGCCAAGGTCTTTACTTTTTTCCCTTTGAACTTTTGGGAAGAGATGATACAGGAAATAATAACGTGGGGGTTAATGGAAGAAACAGAGGAAACTGTGTGAAGAATATCAACATAATGAAACAGCATGGAAGGAAAAAAGATATACTCATTGGAGAAAACATGTATGTTTAATATTTGCCTCTGCATGATACATTCTGGTTAGTGTGGCTGGGATGATGGTAGTGCTCTTAACTGAGATGGAGAATACAGGAGGAAGAGCATGTTTGTAGGGAAATACAGAGATTTTAGTGTTGAATCTGTTGAGGCTGAGGCTCTTTGGCATACCCAAGAGTGATGTGCAGATAGTAGGGTAAATGCATCAGAAGCTTGCATCTGGGGTGGGGTTGTGTGAGTTCTTTATATATCTTCAAGATCAAATTCTTGTCTGAGGTATCATTTGCAAATATATTTTCCCATATTGTTAGTTCCCTTTTCATTTTGCTGGTGTTTTCTTTAGCCATGCAGAAGCTTATTATTTTCATGAGGTCCCATTTGTTTATTCTTTCCTTTATGTCTCTTGCTGTACGGGACATATCAATGAAAATATTGCTACATGGAATATCTGAGATTTTCCTGCCTATATTCTCCTCTAGGACTTTTATGGTAGCGTGACTTGTAGTTAAGTCTTCTTTCTGCATTGAGTTTATTTTTGTGTGTGGTGTAAGTTGGTGGTTGAGTTTCATTTTTTTTGCATGTAGCTTTCCAGATCTTCCAACACCATTTGTTGAAGAGGCTATTTGTACTCCATTTTATGCTTCTTTCCTTTTTGTCAAATATTACTTACCCATAGACACATGGGTTTATTTCTGCACTTTCTATTCTGTTCCATTGGTCTGTGTGTCTGTTCCTGTGCCAGTACCAGACTGTTTTGATTACTGTGGCCTTGTAATATAGTTTGATGTTAGGTATTGTGATCCCTCCTACTGTGTTCTTCCTTCTCAAAATTGCTGAAGCTACTAGGGGTCGTTTATAGTTCCATACAAATTTTTGAAATGTTTATTCTATGTCTGTGAAATATGTCATTGGTATTTTAATAGGGATTGCATTGGATCTGTAAATTACTTTGGTTAATATGGGCATTTTGATGATGTTAATTCTCCGAATCAATGAACACGGTATATGCTTCCATTTAATTGTGTTTTCTTTTCAAAATACTTTCAAAGTCTCTGGAACATTTCCCTTAATTTCCCCTCAGGTGTCTTGTATGTGGATGAGGGGCAAGTGCTGGCAGGCTGATTTTATGATGTTTCAGTGTATCCTATCACCTTACATTAGGGTATGGCATCCTTATTTTTTTTTCCTACTTTTCAAGTGACTGGAACAATTCTCAGTTGTTTTCATAGTGGTGAAATAATGACTGCTGATTTGAAAATTTTAAATAACAAAATTTTTATGTTATATTCATGAAGATCTGGATGACCATATTGATAAGTGGGCTTCAGTACATTTGAATACCAAAGAAGGGCTCTCTGGCCATCACAGAGACAGTATTTACATTTCACATTGAGCACATGGCTGGTCAGTTGATGACACTGGAGCTGTCACACCATCTGCAGCTTGACTCAAAGACCCATTTGGAGACTTATGTTGCAGATCCTGTAACACCCACACAGTAGGGGCCTTGCTACATTTGCCAAATTTGTGCCCTAGATTTTATGACAACTTCTGCACTGGAGATTAAGAAATCCTGATCACTACAAATAAAAAACACAAAAGGTTTTAATGAGCTTATGATTAAAACTTCTTATATTACTGCCACATGTAATGCATTATTAACCTAAAAAAACAGATTCTATTCCTCTGAAAATGATGTGGTATTTCCCAGAACCATTTGATAGAGTACTGGTGGGTAAACCTTTTTATCTTCCTCATTGTTGGGAACTTTGAGTAGTTAAAAAATAGTATGAAGATCCAGAAATGGGATGGAAATAGAGGAATAACTAAGACAAAGGCCATTGTGCTTTACAATTTAGATACAGACTGACTATAAATGAAAGATACATGTCTGAAATATCTCCTCCTCGTAAACTCACTTTCAGAAGGAAGGGCATTACCAGGATTCATTTGCCATTACCCACAATCTGGCCTGAAGTTTCCTTAATTCCAATAGTTGTTCTTGTATACTGTTTTGCCTCTCATTGAATAGGTTTTGAATCTCCTCCTCTTCTCTTCTTTGTTACATTCCTCTTCATCTTTCAACAACCAGATCTGACAGTCCCTCGCTTGTGAAGCCCACCCCTATGTCCTTTGCAGAGGTTGATGATTTAGCCTCTCCCTCATCTCTGACAAAACTCTTTTTATTCTTTTGTTTTAGAAGCTACTATATTAGCCCACTATCTATCTGTCTACTTCATGTATCTGTCATCTATCTTCATCATCATCACCATCATCTCTTTATTATTGAAATATGAGTTCATCTAGGGTGGGAACTATATTTGATTTATCTTCTTATTGTGTAGTATCTTGTACATAGTAGGTATTCAAGTACTGAATAATAAACAAGGATTTATGAGCAATAAAGTGAGTTCTGAACACTTTATATTTTGAAAGGATTTTGTAGGTTGTTTTGTTTCTTTTTTCTTTAGGCTTTGTTCTTTCATTAATCAAACAGTTGGTTCTGGCTGCTGTCAGGCTCTTTGAAGCAGGGACAGGAGATTTCAAAACAGAGCTGTGTAAACAGAGCACAGATGCTCCTCAGTGTTATTTAGCCCAAGTCCTTTCTTCGCAAGGCCACAGACTTTTGCCAAGTTAGGAGGAAGCCAACAAAACAGGAGGCAAGGCATGTGTCCACTCTGTACCAGCTTCCTTGATTTATGTGGTCAATCAAACACAAATGTCTTGAGTATCTGCTGTTTACAAGGTACTGGGCAAAAAGTCTACCTGAACGAGTCATGTGAGAGAACTTTGCCATCAGTGTGGGAAGCGGTGATGAGGGTGATGTGGGGAGGGCTAAAGTAGCAATGCTCGTTTCTAGTGAGTGATAGGGGTATGTGGTGCGGGACTGATTTGGAAATCTCTGGCAGATACTGAAGAAAAGAAAGCACTCTTCCGCTATCAACTTAATTCATTCTCTGCCTCTGTTCAGAAACTGATCTTTCTAGTTCTATATTCACTCCCCTTATACTGTCTTTTACACAGCAGCAAGGATTATATTACTGATCATGCTACAGCCCTGATGAAAACTTTCAATAACTTCCCTTTGACTTTCAAGGTTTATTATTATTAGGTCCCTTCTTGCCTCTTCAGTATCATCTCTTCCACTCTCTGCCTTGTATATTAAATGGCAATTTCTGTCTATATTTGACTATAAATAGCTTAAATGCAGAAAAGCTATCTCATTTATCTCTTTCTCCTTAGCTATAAGTATATTATCGGGCATATATAGAAGTTCAATAATTGTAAGCACGTTGGCTTATTGAAGTCAGGTGCTGTGCCTTATACATTTTTCTTATAGTTTTTATTACATTTCCTAGTATCTTGTGAGCAAGCAAGCAATTTTGTTTAAACAACTTGAACTGAACTGGGATCTTCCACAACAATAAATGCTTTTAAAATAATTTTTTTTTCTGGATTGCATACCTGTCCTCCACTGCAGTGAGTTTCTTTGAATTATCTTCAGTGTGGGAGAAGTTCCCTGTGCTAGTGGAGATAGCATCCCTAATCCTGACCTTCCTTTCCCCACTTTCCTGTAAAGTCAACATTTGTAGCCCACTTTCTCTCCTAGATTTATGTTGTTTCTTTGATATCTAACTATCCCAACCTTAAGTTTAAGTTCAGTTCAGTTTAAATTTGATAGTCATATATTTGTTAATTAAATACATAATATTAAGTTGAACCATATCATTTTTTTCTAATATTTGACCATCCTGGACTTATAAAAAATGTTAACAGTATAGCAGGTAAAAAGAATTTGGTCTTTCTTAAACTTTGTTCTCCTGGTAATCTGATAAGGAAGGAATGTCAATTATATTGCTAAACACCATTTCTTGTGATAAAAACAACTGAGCACTACAATTAAGATTGAAGGAACTATTTTAGATTTCACATATAGGTAGAATAATGCACTATTTGTTTTTCTATGTCTGGCTTATTTCACTTAGCATAATATTTGCCAGGTCCATTCATATATTTGTTGCAAATGGCAGGATTTCCTTCTTTTTAAATGATGAATTATATTCCACTGTATGCATATACCACATGTTTTTATCCATTTATCCATTGATGACATTTAGGTTGTTTTTGTAACTTGGCTATTGTGAGTAGTACTGTAGTGACTGTGGGAGTACAGATATCCCTTTGACATCAGTATTTCAATTCTGTTATATATATGCCTGGAAGTAGGATTGCTGGATCATATAGTAATCTATTTTTATTTTTTTGAGGACGCTCCACATTGATTGCCATAGCGCCTGCTCCGTTAACATTTCCATCAACAGTGAGATCCATGAGGAAACTGAACAACTGAATAAACACATCAAACAGGAAAAGTTGAGGAATGAAAACCTGGTCAGAAGAAATTAGACAAAGTGAAGTACTAAAAGAGCAAGAGGGGAAACACTAAAACCCAAGGAATAGAAGACATTTCCTGTCAAGTTGACAGGCCAGGTAATTTTTTAATTAACTTTGGGACTGGGACAGGATTGGGTGGTTTTATTCAGGTCATTCTTGAGTGAACTGTCTTCTGAGACCCAGATTGTATTGCTCCTCAGCTTGTATCACTCTATGTCCTAGGAGACAGTGAAAATAAAAGTTTTTCTCAGGTGGCAAAAGCTGTCAGAACTAAAGTAGTTTTAGTTCTCTACTCACCTCTTTGGATTCCTGTTTTTGCTTAGATTTTGGTGTAATCACTCATAAGTCTTTTGTCAGACTTATTTTAGGAAGATTTAAAAAATATTTTAACCTGAATTATCAATTGTTTGTTAGCAGAGGTTGATACAACTATGTGGGCTATCAAATTAAGCAAAAGAGAAAATGTCTCTGTCACTAAACTTTCTTTTACAGTTTCCCTTTCTTGCTCTTTTGTTCTTCACTTTGTGTCATTTCTTGTGTAAATGATTCCATTTCTCAACTTTTTTCTTTAGCTATGTTTAATCAGTTGTACAGCCTTATTGTTATTCTTTTTATTTTTGGTGGGGAGAGGGTACATATAAGTTCCTTACCATATAATGTAAAGATGTTAATTGTATGGTTTGATGAGTTCTGAAAAATGTATACGCTCAAGTAATCACCACCCTGATTAGGATCTAAAATGCTTCCATATCCCAGTAAATTCTAAATTCTGTTATGCTTATTTCAAGTCATTGAACCCCTCACCATTCCACATGTGGTCTACAGCAAAAACTTAATTTTTTTCTATTCTACTCAAAAATTTTGTTTGAGTGTATCACATGGAGTATATTATTTTATAGCAAGCTATTTACACTCAGCACTATACTTTTTAGATTCATGCATATTACTGTATTTATCAGTACTTAACTCTTTTCATTTTGAGTAGCATTTTATTGTTTGAATAAACAACAGTGTGTTCATTCATTCATCTGGTAATGGACACGGGTTATTTACAGATCTTTGCTATTATAATGCTATTGTGTAATTTTTGGGTGGAATTACTTTATTATTTCCTTTTTGGTTATTACCCAAGGGTAGAATTGCTAGGTTAACTTATTTGAAAATAAATTTTCAAATTTTACTAATACTTTTAAAATTTGATTAAAAAAAAAAAACAAAGCCTGACTTAGCTCCAGGAAAATCAGTGAAGAATAAGCAGGGTAAAGAAAACCATATAATAATCAAAGAGTTTTAAATCAAAGATAAAAAATATGCCTTAGAGACAACCAGAGAAAAAGAAATTACTCACAAGGGAAAATCTGAATGACATTTAATTTCTCATAAGAAAAACTGAATGACAGAAGACAGTAGAATGTCATTATTACAATGATGAAAAAAATTGTTAAATGAAAATTCTATATTTATGAAAATATTTAAAAAAATGAACGTGAGGAGCTCTTACCCTTTGAGAGAGCATGGATGGAACTGGAGAGCATTATGATAAGTGAAACAAGACAGGCAGTGAAAGACAAATACCATATGATCTCACCTATAAGTGGAACCTAATCAATAAATCAAAGAAGCAAGCAAAATATAACCAGAGACATTGAAATTAGGAATAAACTGACAGTGACCAGAGTGGGGGTGGGAGGGGATAATGGGGGAAAAAAGGGGAAGGGTTTTCTGAAACATCTATAAAAGATACATGGATAAAACCAAAGAGGGGTAGGATCAAGGGTGAGAAGGGGGGGTGACTGGTGTTAGAAGGAGTAGTGGGGGGAAAATGGAGACAACAGTACTTGAACAACAATAAAAAATAAGAAAGTGAGATATAGATGTTTTTAAATATAGAAAAGTTGGAAGAATTTGTCAATGGAATATCTGCACTACAATACATGCTAAAGGCTACTGGGCTTGTTGGGGTATCTGTGGTCATCCCTCCTTCCTTGCCACCTCATTGCCACCCTCAGCCTCCTTGACCATAGGCATGCCATTACCTCTGTGGGTATGTCTTCCTTCAACACCTTCTTGATCTTCCAGTATAACCTCTGCTGCCACTTTTCCTCTTCTTTTGGAGTATATTAGATTTTCTTTCTAGGTTCTTATTTCCAACTTAACTGTTTTTTAAAAAATATTGAATATACTTTTAAAAATGTGTTAATTTTCTTATGTGAGATTTTGTTCATAGGAAGAGATTTATTATTTGTTATTTCTCCTGAGTTGTATGGAGATGTATTACCTTTTCTGTTAGTTAATATTTTATTAGTTTAGTTTGATCTGAGTCCACCCCTGAGGGTATCAATTGATTGGGTTTTCTCCAGAGGGTTTCACTTGTTTCTATTGGAACTGTGGGCACTGCTGATTTAGTACTGCAGTAGTCCTCTTCCAGGGTCTGGGCTTAGAGACGGGGACTCCCAGATTCATCTTCTCCAGTTTATTTGTGCTAAAGACAGCACAACACTGATGTAGGCATTTATTCTAAAGTAGCCTGCCTGCTACATTTTCTTACAGCCCAGTACCTTCAAATCTTGTTTTAGCTTCTGTTACTGTTGTTATTGGCTTGCCTCCCTCTCCCTCTCCCTCTCCCTATTCCTTTCCTTCCTTCCTTCCTTCCTTCCTTCCTTCCTTCCTTCCTTCCTTCCTTCCTTCCTTCCTCCTTCTTCCCTCCCCACCTCCCTCCCATTTCCGCCCCCCCCCTTGTTATTGTCCATGTGTCCTTTATACTTGTTTGTGCAAATCCTTCACACTTTTCCCCTGAAATTCCCTCCCCTCTCCCCTCTGGTCACTGTCAGCCTGTTCTCAATTTCAGTGTCTTTGGATATATTTTGCTTGTTTGTTTGTTTTGTTAATGAGGTTCCTGTTAAAGGTGAGATCATATGGTATTTTTCTTTTACTACCAGTATCGCTAGCTATCAGAGAGATGCAAATTAAAACCACAATGAGATACCACTTCATAGGAGTCAGAATGGCCATCATAAACAAAGCAACAAACAACAAGTGTTGGAGAAGATGTGGAGAAAAGGGAACCCTAATGCACTGTTGGGATTGCAGACTGGTACAATTGCTATCGAAAACAGTATGGAATTTCCTCAGAAAACTAGAGATGGATGTGCCTTTTGACCTGGTAATTCCACTGTCAGCATTATGGATTCTGAAACACCAATCCAAAAGAACCTATGCACCCCAATGTTCAAAGCACCACAATTTACAATAGCCAAGTACTGGGAGCAGCCTGGGTGCCCATCAGTAAATGAATGGATCAAAAAACTATGGTACAATTACACAATGGAATTCTATGCAGCAGAAAGAAAGAAGGACCTCCTACCCATTTCAGTAGCATGGATGAAACTGGAAAGCATTATGCTAAATATTTTTAATTCATTTTAAAGTTTCCTGTACCTTGTATCTTTTCTTGTGTTTTGTAATTATTATTTACATAAAATTTCTTGTATCATAATATGTTCAAAAATAATTGCTAAAATTCCTTTATAATACAAAAAACCCAAGTACCTAAATATAAATAAATAAAAAATGAATTAAAAAATTAAAACAAAAGATTTTTTTCTGAAAGTTTGGGCCAAAAATGTAGGAGCACATTATACACAGCAAATATGGGTAATACTTAAAACAACACAGTGAAATAGGCTTTTTAAAATCATCCTTTAGTCAGTTAATAAAATTGAAGTTACTTTCTTATAATTCTTTCCTTTGATTTGAAAGACAAGGTTCTGATTATTCCCAGCAACATTATTTGTTAGATTGTCTCCCCTTGACCGACAGCTGAGATTTCTCAGCAGTAGTCATGGCATAAAACAGATTCCACTTTTTGTGTCTTGCATATATTGAGAAGGATTGGGAAGGCCTTTAGCATCTGAATTTTAATTATTGTTCTAGTTGCTTTTATAGTATTTCATTTTGGTTTGCAGATGCTTTTAAGAATCTGCTTTTTATTTAACTTTCTTAAATGTTTCTGCAATAATAAATCAATGCCAACCCAAGATACTTTAAGCTCAATGAAAAAAAAAGAGAGAGAAATAAACTATGTGTTATTATACAGATTGCATGCCATAAACCCCATGGGTTCCAAACCTCTGAGTTCAGTAGGAATGACCAGAGAGAGGAAAGATGACCCTTTATGTGATTTAGTGTGTGTTTATAGTAGCTCACCTATTTTTGCAATTTATCTTGTTTATTCTTATAGAAAGAATATCATACAACATGGGGAACAACTCACTCAAGAATCTCCCCAGAAAATACAGCTGTTCTGATGAGACTACTTTTCACCCTGTTCTTTGGGGACTTTATGACAAAATATAAAAATGTAGAACAATTCATTGAAAACAGTTCTATAAGGGCAAATATGATACAGTCCAGGTATATAGCTCTCACTTCTACTTTAGAAATATATGTATGTGTGTGTATGTATATATGTATAATATGAATGTATATATTTATATTTATATAAAATTCACAAATATCCATATAAAGTACATATTTTAATGACTTTTGACAAAATTATATACCCACATAGTCATATATTCACCACAAGCATTTTTGTCACTGCCAAAATTCTTGTCCCACTTTAGTGAAATCCCCACAGACCCTCTAACCATCACTGATGTGCTTTCTGTCACTAAAGATGAAGATTTGACTTTCTTAGAGTTTTGTGCAAATTAAAACATAAATATGTACTATTTTATGTCTGGCTGCCTTTGGTCAGTGAAGGGTTTTTGAGATTCATTCATGTTGTTATGTGCCCATTCTTTTTTTCTCCTCCTCCTCCCCTTTCTTCCTCTTCTTCCTCTTCTTCCTCTTCTTCCTCCTCCCCCTCCTCCTCTTCTTCTTCTTCTTCTTCTTCTTCTTCTTCTTCTTCTTCTTCCTCCTCCTCCTCCTCCTCCTCCTCCTCCTCTTCTTTTCTCTTTCTTTTCTGCTGATTAGTGTTTTACTGTATAAGTAGGTCATTTTTGACTTTAAGGAATTTATATTTTTTTTAATTTTTAAGTTATAGTTGGTGTACAATGCTATATTAGTTTTAAGTGGGCCACCCAGTGATTAGACATTATATAACTCACCAAGTTATCACTCCAACCTGTTCTGGGTCTTTGCCCCTCCTACCAGTCTCCAGATGGCTTCCTCTTTATGTCCTTAATTATAGGACCTCTGTTCAGGTAGATTTCAGGCATTCTGCATGATGGTTGTTCTGTAGATTAGTTGTAATTCTGATGTGGTTGTGGGAGGACTCGAGTACTGCATTTATCTACACCACCATCTTGACCACAAAACCCAAATAGGTCATATTTTAAAGGCCAATGGAAGTTTATTTACTTAGAATGTCAATGACGTGATTAGTTTTGGCTGAACAATTTTTCTAGAGTTTAAATAAATGTATTGACCCTAAAGTTTTAATAATGTAGTTTATTTATTTGCTAAAGTAGCAAATATTAAAATAACATTTTTTATTATCATTGGCTAAGACCTCAAGAAAATAGGTGAAATACCTGGCAAACACTCACACTTTCCAAAATGTGGTGCTAATCTACC
Organism: Tonatia bakeri; assembly: GCA_004024845.1. Classification (NCBI taxonomy): domain Eukaryota; kingdom Metazoa; phylum Chordata; class Mammalia; order Chiroptera; family Phyllostomidae; genus Tonatia; species Tonatia bakeri. The sequence continues at coordinate 2,931 of PVIA01007079.1, read as the reverse complement.
CAAATTGAACTTACAAAGCAGACCATCAAAACTGTTTTTTCAACTTTTAGTTCACCTTCCACTCAGTTTTCCAAAAGGCATTGGAGAGGCCAAGGGAGCAGTTGAAAATTTGAGCTGCACATTTCTCTCTCTCCCCGCCTCTCAAAGCATAATTGGCATACAATGTTATATTAGTTTCAGGTGTAAACTTAGTGATTTGACATTTATATGCCTTATGATGTGGTCACCATGACAAGTCAGTATACAAAGTTTTTGTGATATTATTACCTATATTCCCTGTGCTATATATTACCTACGTATTACATCCCTGTGAATTATTTTATAGCTGCCAGTTTTATGTCTTATTCCTCTTCATCATGTTGGGCTGCACTTTTAAAAGTATTTAGTGTGCTGTGACTCCTATGGACTCATGGGGTAGTGGTTTTGGTAATTATCCCTTCTCTTTCTATCAAATGAAATGGGCTTCAAGGAGCCACATGGAGAACTTGTTCCTGTATTCCTGGGGCCTGTCAAAGATGCAGAGTCCAGTACTGGGCCTGTGCCCAGGAACAATAATTGTGAAAGGGTGTGGCTTAATCTGCCCTTTGGACAATAGAGTGCAAGGCATTTGCTGTATTTTAGAAGTGCCTGTGTTGTGTTCCTACCAATGATGATGAGTTAAGGTGTGTTTTCTGAGGAACAAAGGTGTGTGTGCCTGTGTGAAAGAGGAGAGGAGAGAGACGGAATGTGAGGTGACGTTAAAATAACACTGAGATGTGGAGTAACAACAAAAAATAAAAAAAGATTGCAATTGAAAATTTCCATGTACAATCAGTGGTTGAAAGGCATGCATTATCCATGTTGGGGAATTGTAGGAAGAAACTACAATGATTGAAAGGATTTCTCCAAAGAACCCATAAAAGCATCCAATGAAAGAGTCAGCTAACATGTCTGTTAAGTCCAAAGGACCCAGATATGTGTATATGACATACCATTAAACTAAGATCTTTCTTGCCTCCAAAACTCTTCTACCTCCCTGGTGTTCAATCTTGGACATACCTGAAGCAACCTCATAAATAGGGGAAAAAGAATAAAAGTATAGAAGTGGGAAATCAACCAAACTCATACATTTATTATAGCAAGTCTAAACTTGGAGAAGGCTGAAATTTTAACTTTAAATGAAGTCTAGATTTGTATTTCATTCTTATATCTGTTTGACAGATAACCACTGAGTGGTAACTGTTTTGTGATTTAGAAACAGCATCCAAGTGGCAGTTGTGAAATAGGGCTACAGCAGATGTCTGAATGGGCAGTGGGGAAGAAAAGAATTAACACTTTTTTTTTCTGATTGCATTTCATAATCCAAGTTTGTTCAAAATTCATATAATTTGTGCATATTTGCATGACTGAAATGTATTTTTCAAAATAGATTTTACTGGCCCAACTACAAAATGGCTAATAATAGCCACACTTGATGTGTTATCAGTGAGAAATCATTTCTGGGGTCTGATATGAAAAACAGCATTATATCTGGGTGATAGATAAGAAACATGGCATTACCAGTGGGTTATTCACAGTCTAGGAGATCTATTCTCATATACCATACACTAGAGCAAAAATGACTTAATTTATAAAATGAATCATTGTGAATATAAAATGTCTTTTAGAAAAAATTGTGGTTTGAATCATTGTAGTAGGTACCCTCTAAATATGTAGTAATATATTGTATCAGCAGTCATTTTTTGGCTGCATGACTTGGAGGCAATTCTTGAGTAATACAGTTTACCTAATGATACATATTGTCTGGCAGAGAGTGTTTTAAATGACAACAGAAATTTTTAGGTAGGTGGCTGGGATTCTTGGTCTGAGGTGGTGAAAAAATTGTGGCTTGGTGTGGTTCATTTGATTCAGAGGAGGACTCCAAGCAGTAGTTGTGGTCGTCTCGTGGCAAAGATAAGGTGGCAGGAGGTAAGTGAGCTATCAGGTCTCTGATGAAGTAAGGAAGCTAATCCCAGAGGAGTCAGAAGGCAATGGGTCCAGTGCACACACAGATAATTGCCATCTACTCCACATGCTCTAAATAGCAGGAGTAATGTAGCAGCATTAATTGCAGAAACCACTTGTTATACATGGGAATTAAGATACCATCTCTACCATGTCACCAACATTGCTTTTTTCAAAGTCACTAATAACCTTCAGGTGGAAAGAGCCAGTGGTCTACTCTCAGTCCCCACTTACTCTTCTTCTTTTCAAACTTTGATGTATATGTTCCTTCTCTCCTTTTTGAAATATTTTGTTCACTATGTTTCCCAGATACATACTTTCTGGGTCTTCCTTCTATCTCAATGGTCACTTTTTCTCAGTCTCCTTCACACACACACACACACACACACACACACACACACACACACACAAATTATATGGATTATGGCATATATATAAAATATATATGGTTTATGTCTCTGCCTGCATACTTATTTTATTCTTTATTCAAACCCACTCTGTAGGTAATTTCAACCATCTCATATTTTAAGTACCATATATTTTCTGACACACATCTCAAGGTGTATCTTCATCTCTGATGTTTCCTTAAATTCCATTATTGTATCCAACTGCCTACTCAGCATGGTAACTAGGTGAGTTTTAATCTTGCAACTTGCTGTTCCCTTGTCCCCCTTTTTCAGTAAATGGCAACTTCATAGTGCTAAGGGTAGAAAAAATAGTAAGTTTACTCTGGTATCCTCTCTTTTCTGACATTTTACATCTGTAATGGGCTGAATTGTGTCTCCACAAAATTCATATGTGGAAACCCTAATGTCCAGTACCTCAGAATGTGACTATATTTTTATTTAAAAAGGAAATTAAGGTAAAATGAGGTCATGTGGGTAGGCCCTAATTTAATGAATGAAGCCATTAAAAGAAGAGGAGATTAGAAAACAGATACACACAGAG